>CAKNYM010020154.1:10446-27262 GCA_932195095.1 Andricus curvator
GGGGGAAAAGCGACTCCGCAAAAAATTACCCCACCCCACCCCCCCGGAGGCAGAAGTGGGGGTAACTTTGTAATTTCAAATGGGAACCCCAATTTTTTATCACAGATTCAGATTCTCCTTTATGAAATACATAAGTTATTATATACCCCACCCCACCCCCTCCTGGGTGGGTGGGGTAAATGTTTTCAAAATCGCTTTTCCCCCTCGAAAATAAAAAGTTTTTATTACGGATATTTTTTTCATAGGATGCGTATTTTTTTAGATATTTCGATGTCTCAAGTTAAAAAAAACACCCTATATATATATTAAAAGTTTGTCATAAGGACAACCGCAGGATTTCACTGGGAGCGGGTGCTAATCTAAAAAATTGCACCCGCTCCCATCGAAATCGCGGTAAAATTTCAGCTGTAACCACGTTTTACGACCGTGAGATAGGTGGTTACAGTCTGCGACGAATTCAATACGACGATCCGGCAAAAGTCTCGTGCACCCTGAGGACACGGAGCGATCCAAGGACGACCGCCTTCTGCATTTTCCCCCCAAAGTCTCTCAGCATTTTGTTGACATACAGGGATGTTTTTCGGGCTATGAACCAGTGAAACTTTGGCACCTCCAAGAGCGCCGATGATTAAGACGATTAGCTTAACAGAATATTCCGGGTATAACAGTCGCAACTCCCTTATAAGATCTTTATACCTCTCTTTCTCTTCTTTCTCCTTGGCTAAGACGTTTTTGTCAGCTGGTGCCGAAAATTCGATAACGAACATGGTTCATTTCTCGAATTCAAGGAGAACTATGTCAGGCCTCGAGTGCGCAACAGAAACAATTTTGGAGAATATGAAGTTCCAGTATATATGGCACTTCTCATTTTCGACAATTGACTCTATTCCCCTCGGAGCGTTTAGCGGAGCGGTATTTGGGTAAATGCCGTAAGAGTGACAGATATGGTAATAAAGCACTCTTAGTGCGGCATTGTGCCTTTGGATGTAGGTCGTTCCCGCATGAGTTGGACAACTAGATAGCGTGTGTCCTAGATGCTCGGGGTGTGCATGACACGCTCTGCAGCTATCATCGGGAATATCATGGCTCAAAATGTGGCGACGGTATGCTAGAGTGGAAATGACGCCGTCTTGACATGCCAAAATGAAACCCTCCGTGCCCGACTTCAATTTGGGTGATTTGAGGAAAGCATACGTTAGCTCATACGACATCGACTGATCTTCCACATTTCTGTAGAAGATGCCGTGCATCCTCTTGTCGAGGAGCTTTTCGCGAAAGTTTTCCTCCTGTGCTTTCCTAATCCAGGCCTTCAGGAGTGAGTATTCAAGATGGATAATATTTGATGCATTTCGCTCACCCATGATATTGAAGTCAAGGCCGAGTGTTTCAGCAGCCTCCTCCGCTGCTTTGTACAGAAACGCCCCTTTGCCCACTTCTTCGTGTTTCCTGACCATTTTAAGAAGAGGGTCTTGTCCATTTGCGACTATATGTGCTGTACCCAGAATAATCTTGTTGTGAAGATATTCAAGATTCAGTATTCCGCGACCACCTAGGCGGCGTGAGATGTAAAGTCGCGGAGTAGAAGACTTAAGGTGCATGCTTTTGTTCATGTGCAAAACCTTTAGCGTCCCGACATTAAGGGATATGAGCTCGTCCTTCGTCCATGGAACCACTCCAAATGAATCGAGTACTACCGGGACGGCAAGCATGTTCGTTGCAGATACTTTGTTCCTCGCCGGCAGTTCGGAAGACCAAATCTGCCGGATGAGACGTTTGTATCTGCTTAGGAGAGTAACCTTTATAGATGTCACGTCCTGAATGCGGCTCTGTGGCACCCCCAGGTATTTATAGGTCAGGGTATTCGGGGATGCCATTGAGTTTTCCTTTCTTCAAATTAACCTTGGCGCATTTCTCTAACCCGAACTCCATTCCAATCTCTTGAGTGTACTCTTTGACAATGTCTACAGCTAGATGTAGTTTCTCTCGATTTCTAGCATAGATCTTGAGATCATCCATATAAAATACATGAGTGACCTTATGCTTTCGATCTCCAGGTTTGCCGCAGAGGTATCCTGCGGAATCGCGAAGTGCGAGAGATAGTGGCAATAATGCGAGGCAAAAGAGGAGAGGGCTCATGGTGTCGCCTTGAAACACACCTCTCTGAAAGGTGATACTGTTAGTGATCACACGATGTTTTCCAGATGAGATAGTAAATTTGGTTTTCCAAAGCGGTATTAATCTCTTTATGCACCTCACAATGCGTGGATGAACCTTTGAGCTTTCCAACAGACAGATGATAAGTCTATGGTAGGTTGAATCGAAAGCTTTCCGGTAATCAATCCAGGCCATCGATAGAAATCGCTGATAGGATGCTGCGTCTTTACAGACACATCTATCGATGAGCAAGTTCTCCCGACATCCTGCTACGCCTTTCTTTGAGCCGCGTTGTTCATACATCTCTCGCCACACAGGTCCAATTGTCCGAACAATCCTACCATTAAGGATAGCTGTGAAGATCTTATACAGTGTGTTCAGACCAGTTATTGGCCTGTAATTCTTAGAGTCAGTTAAGTTGCCCGTCTTCGGCAGGAGCACTGTGCGCCCTTCCACCAACCACTCCGGAATAGGCTCTTCCGAGTTTAGATATGAGGTGAAAATGCGGGCCAGATGCTGGTGGGTTGAAGGAAACTTCTTCCACCAGAAGGTCTTGATACCATCTGGCCCCGGAGCTGAATAGTTCTTCATGCCTCTTAACACGTTTTTCACCTCCTCGGTAGTGATAGGTGGGCATTCCTCCTCAGGTGTTATGAGGGCATTGCACAGCTCCATGAAGCTATTTATGTTCTTTGAGCCTTCTTTAAGTGGATGTTGAACTTCGTAGACTTCTCTCCAAAATGCTTCGACTTCCTCTGGTTCAAGCGGATGGTCGACAGTAACTGGAAGGTCTTGGAAGAGTTCAGATGGGTCAGATAAAAACTGTTGATTTTCTCTGACCCACCTCTCTCTCCGCTCTAGACTTCTCCTAGCGTTAGATAGTACTCGTATTTTGTCAACAATATGCTGCCTGATGGTCAGTAGCTTTGACTTGTTGATTGTGTGATGACGGATCCGCAGTTCGCGCGCGAACTGTCGAACCTTGGCAGTGAAAGTCCTGCCAAATGTTATGTAGTCAATCACACACTGAATGCGGGACTTAAAAATAGTATACTATTTTTAAATTTAAACATTGAAAATTGTGGTATTTACAGGTGAAATAGTTCAAAGTTGTATTAAATACATGCAGGAATCATCGCAACAACTGGATTTCCTTCCTCAAGCACAGACATTTTCAGGGTGGCGATTCGGCGGACGATTTCAAATTCCCGGTCACTTCCCGATCAAGTTTTCCAATTTTCCCGGTCAACTAAAAGAAACATATTCATATTTGCCGCAAAACGCAAATATTTATTGATGTGTAAACATCTTAGACCTCGATATGGGGAGTCGCGCCTGATTCAAATGAAACCATGGCTGGAAAGTGTAACGCAAGCCTCTGACATACGCGTTGTGTCTTATGTCACAGACCGGAGGCTTGCTTCTCTTCACCCACCGAAAGGAGCCCTTCAGTCTCTCTCCCTCTCTTTCGAAGAATATGTTTTGTTTTTTACATAATTGTTCATTATGGAAACAATTTCCATTTGTTTAAACAATCTTTTCTCCCTCAAATTGTAACAAGTTATTATTCTCTGGAATTTATATCTCGAAAATAATAATTTTACACGACTTACAGAGAAAAAAGTATTTTTTAAACAAATAATAATTGTTTAAACAATTGTAAATTATTCACAAAATACCTGGAAACTTGTCATTTATTGATTAAAAATAATTCATTTTGAACAAAAAAACAAGAAATACCGTTAGTAGTATGAATTCATTAGAAAACTGCTATTTTGCATTTTTTCGGTTTCTTTTTCAATCTGTTTTGAGAATTCCCGCCAAGTATTTAAAGTCTAACAGGAGGAAGATACGTGCGACACAATGTGTTCTTTCAGAGAACTCATATCGGTCCGCATCGGTATTTTATAAACAAAGCTTGACTAAGCAGCCCTTCTAGAAATAATCGATTGGGCACGATTCATAACGATTAGGAGTGATCAAAAGTTGAATCGGTTTGAATTGTTGCTAATTGTGTCAATTGTTTCCAATCGGGTTGAATTGAGTAAATGGACTTGCCTGCAGTGCGCCCTCGGTAGTTTTCGTTTGTAACACACATGACGCGCACGTGTTTATGGGTTGGAAATTAAATTTTTAACAATTCAACAAAAATTTCAAGTACAAAAATAACATGTTTCTTCAGGCGGTATACCGAATGAAGAGTCGAAATTATGTGGGTTAACGGTACGTAAATATCATGCCATCTAACGATGTGACAGTGATATAGTGTCTTTATCAAGTAGGCAGTAGTAGTTTGATTTAGCGAGTATATTATTGTAAAACGTTTATTTACTTCTATTTAAATTCATATTGTTGAAATTTTTTGGTTTGAAAGCGTAAAAAATCGCTTGTAAATAATTATTGCAATATCAAAATGCTTTAGTGACAACTTAACCTGTGATTCAGAATAATGGATACCCAATTGAAAACGATTGGAATCATTACAACGTAGGATGGAGCCAATATTTTGAAACTCGGACTAAATAAAGTGTAGGTAACTCATTAAGTTCTTTTAATTTTTAGTAGAAAAACTTATCCAATCTTTTTAAATGTCTTGCAGCATAACAATTTGGAATTTGTAAATAAGTTTGATTTGAAATTCTCGAAAATTTCTAGTTTTAAATATTTAAAATACTCAATTTTGAATATTTCAAATAATTTGATTTGCTATGCCTAATCTTAAAATCTTGGAATTTTAAAGGTTTCAAATTTTTTATTTTATGGTATTAGATTGTTCAGAAGGCTTTATGTAATGAAAACGTCAAATAAATTAACAATAATTGACAGAAATGGACTTGGAGATTTAACTATTTAAAAACTGTTACAGATTAAACTATTTTTAAATTCAAACATTAAAAATTGTAGTATTTACAGGTGAAATAGTTCAAAATTGTATAAAATACATGCAGGAATTATCGCAACAACTGGTTTTCCTTCCCCAAGCACAGGCATTTTCAAGGGTGGCGATTCGGCGGACGATTTCCAATTCCCGGTCAAGGTTCTCAATTTTCCCAGTCAACTAAAAGTAACATTTTCATATTTGCCGCAAAACACAAACATTTATTTTAATTCATGACGTTCAATCTGAACATCCTTTAACACAACAAGCAGAACATTGCAAAATAAATGAATGTTTAAAGAATACTGAAATTTTCAACTAAAAATATCAATTTTTTACAACAAAAAAATGAAATAGTTAAACTTTTAGTGGAAAAAATTATTTTTCAACAACAAAAAAACGGATTTTCAACCAAAAAGTTTAATTTTCAACCAAAGTGATGAATTTTCAAATAAAATTATGAATCTTCAACTGAATAGTTAAATTAAAAAAAAAAGTTTCAACTAAAATTATGAATATTTAACTGGAACACCTGAATTTTCAACCAAAAAGATGATTTTTCAAACCAGAAGATTAATTTTCAAGCAAAAAGAATTATTTTGTACAAAAAATACAATTTAAAAAAAAAATACATGAATTTTTAAAAAAATAGGTGAATTGTTGATTAAAGAAGACAAATTTTCAACCAAATAGTTGAATTTTGAACCAAAAAACAAATGTTTAATCGAAAATGGAATAGTAACATTTTTAGTAAAAAAAAAATTAATTTTAAACCAGACATAAGAGTTTTCAACTAAAACAATGAATATTCAATTCAAACAGTTGAATTTTCAAGCAAAAAAATTAATTTTTACTAAAAAATAAAAATTGTGAAGCAAAACTTAAATAATTAAATTTCAATTTAAAAAAATGAATGTTTAACCAAACAAACGAAGTGATGAATTTTCAAATAAAATTATAAATATTTAACTGAAATAGTTAAATTTCAAACCAGACAGATGAATTTTTTACTGAAATGAGGAATCTTTAACTAGAATAATTGAATTTTGGACCAAGAAGATGAATTTCTACCAAAAGACGAATTTCCAACTAAAAAGATAATTTTTGCAACACCCACCTCTAAAGTTGAAGTTTTCATGCTTCTAAATTGTGCCTAAAGGACCTTATTTGAGCAGACCGTGTGCGAATAATTTTCGCGCATGCGCAGTTTGAAGATGGCTTACTTTAGGCACTGGTGAAAAAGTTGCGGATGCGCACTTTCGAGATGAGGTACGTTGGACACTGGCATAGGTAACTTTAAACACTGGTGTTGGTATCTTCTTGAAATAAATTTAGATTTAACTTGAACAAATGTTTTAATGATTGAAGTTTTGTTTTTAGGGTTTCGTCGCCCCCCCCCCCCCCGAAAAAGAGCCAACAAGCCCAAATTTTTTTTTCAAGTTTTTTTTTTTTAATTTATTTACTCCACTCTATGCAATATAAAATTAGTATTTTTCGTTACCTCCTCCCGACAACTTTTTCGGACGGGCGTTGCAAAAAGTAGCGTGTGATACACGTGCGCATAGGTGATTGGTAAATAGTGTCAGTGCATCATTCGCCTGCGGCTAGAAGCATTCGTCTACGTTTTCGCACTCGCTTTGCTCGTGCGCTAACCACCCACTCATGCTTCGAGCCTCCGGCTTATGCTGGAAAATTCACACTCGCACATGATCACCTATTTTGCGCACTTGTATCACAAATAACTATTTTCTACCAAAAATTGAATAAATACATTTTTAGGCAAAAAAAGAGAAGAATGTTTAACTAAAATTATGGAATATTCACCTGGAATAATAGTTACATTTTCATTAAAAAAAAAATAATAATTTTCAACCAGAAAACATTCAAAGAAAAAGAAAAGTTGAATTTTATGCCAAAAAGATGAATTTTCAGTCATAAAGTTTATTTTTTTAATAAAAAAAGTCAAATTTTACACAAAGTACATACATTTCCAAACAAATAGTTTAATTTTTAAATGCAAAATATCGATTTTCAACGAAATAGTTGAAGTTTCACCAAAAAAAGATGAATTTTAAATTAAAATGATGAATCTTCCAAGTGAGAGTGATAGTGGGATAGAGGGTGACGAATCAACAAGGAAAAATGCTAATATCCGTAGGATATTAGAAGATGAGGAAGAATCTGAATAGCTTTACTCTCAGTTAATTTTAATTGTTCTGTACCTAAAATACTTTAAGTAATTTATTTAATAAATTACACGTTTTTATACAAAATTATAGACAATGAAATGAATAATTTGATGAAAAAACTTCACCACATTGGCAAATTTGTTGATAACAGCACTCTCAGCTCGCGCAAATTATTACAAAACATTTATTTAATTTCTTTCATGAACATATTGCTTAAAATGTGTTGTCTCGAAAAGAAGTAAATAAACGTTTTCAAATAATTCCCGCGAGACGAAAGTGCTGCCATCAAATTGCCACTTCATAACCTCGAAATCCTACTACCGATTGGCCCGATTGGGAACGATTGAAACGTTGCAACACTCAATCGTTTCCAATCGTGCACACGCGATTAAGAAACGCGATTAGAAACAATTGAAATTTCTTTCTATCGTTCTGAATTGTTTTCACTTAATTATTTCTAGAAGGGAGGCAAAGGAGAGAATGCATTTTAGGAAATAAAATAGTGTGAAGAATGAATCAATACATTTTCTAAGTGTTCAAAATTATATCATTTTTGAACAATTTTATGTTGAAACACTACAATTAAAGGATTTCACATTGTTATTAAAACATTAAAATTAAAAAATGTCACTTATGAATTGAAAATTTAAAAAAATGAAACAATGAAAATTTTTAAGTTTAAATTCAGCACTCTGAAATTTTAATGATTCGAGTCTTATTTTATTTAAAATAATTCAATTTAAATTTGTTTAGTTTGAATATTTAATTTTTACTTTCTTATTTTAAAATTATTATAACAGACATAGCGAACCTCAAAGCGTCTCCAGAGTTCTTTCAGAGAAATCATACTGGCCCGCACCAGTATTTTATAAACAAAGCCCCTGGAAGATACTGCGTTTTAAGAACTAAAATACCCTATTGAAAAAATCCTCGAGGAAATCCTCGTGTTATTTTCGGATGAGGAAAACACGAGGAAATCCGCGAGGATTTTTAAATTCCTCGAGGAAATCCTCGAGTAAGAGAATTAATCCTCCTAGAATTCCTCGAGGAATTCGAAAATCCTCGCGGATTTCCTCATGTTTTCCTCGTCCGAAAATAAGACGAGGATTTCCTCGAGGATTTTTTCAATAGGGTAGTTTGAACAATCAATCAAGAAATTTGTAAGTGTTCAAAATTATATCATTTTCAAACAATTTTAACTTAAAAACAGTAAAATTTAGCGATTATAAGTTGTTTCTTGAGAAATCTAAATTGAAAAATGTAATTTATAAATTAAAAATTAAAAAAAAATGAAACAATGCAAATTTTAAAGGTTACATTCAGCATCCTGATTAATTTAAAGAACTTATCAATATTGATATAAAGTCAGGTTTTCATAACTGAATTAAAATAAATTAATAGAACAGTATTCTAACAGACTTGCAGAACATTATTTTTAAAATTAGCCCAAAAACAATAAAAAAATGGTTATTTCCGAATTTATTGATATTTTCCGGAAACATTAACATTTTACGTTTTTCCAAACAACTTCTAATAAAATTAACACATACTTGCTTTCATGTATGCCCATAAAACGGGTACTTTTATCACCTTTCATGCAATAATTGAGACAAATTCTACAGTTTATTATTATTAAAACTAGGGTGCTTGTTCAACAAATTGGAAAATAGATGTCCAGAAACTTTTGCACGACAATAAATTTTTATACTCCTACATGTGCGTGAGTTATTATTTGCGTTATGGAAGATTTCAATTTCAGTTAACGTTTACCGAAGATGTTTACACATAAATCTGTCTTGAGTCGTAGTTTAGGACGCACCTGATGTTTTTTTTTAATTCATGACGTTCATTCTGAACATCCTTTAAGACAACAGAGCAAAACATTGCAAAATAAATGAATTTTTAAAAAATACTTAAATTTTCCACAAAAAAAATATAAATTTTTCACAAAAAATGGAATAGTTAAAGTTTCAGTTGAAAAAATTAATTTTCAACAACAAAAAAACGGATTTTCAACAAAAAAGTTGAATTTTCAACCAAAGTGATGAATTTTCAAAAAAAAGTTATGAATCTTCAACTAAATAGTTGAATTAACAAACAAAATAAAATGTTCATCTAAAATGATGAATATTTAACTGGAACACTTGAATTTTCAACCAAAAAGATTAATTTTTAAACCAGAAGATTAATTTTCGAATAAGAAGAATTATTTTCTACAAAAAATACAATTTTTCAACAAAATACATGAATTTTTAACGAAATAGTGGAATTTTTGATTAAAGAAGACAAATTTCCAACCAAATAGTTGAATTTTTAACTAAAAAAATAATAATGTTTAACGGAAAATGGAATAGTAAAATTTTTAGTGAAAAAAAAATCAATTTTAAACCAAACATAAGAGTTTTCAACTAAAAGAATGAATATTCAACTGAAATAGTTGAATTTCCGAGCAAAAAAATTAATTTTGACTAAAAGAGATAAATTGTCAACCAAAACTTAAATAATTAAATTTCAAGTTAAAGAAATTAATTTTCAACCAAACTGCTCTGAATTTTCAACTAAAATGATGAATCTTTAACTTGAATAGTAGAATTTCTTGCTAAAAGATGAATTTTCAACCATAAAGATTAACTTTTACACAAAAAGACCAATTTTCCACAAAATACATAAATTTTCAAACAAATAGTTTAATTTTTAAATGTAAATTTCGATTTTCAACCACATAGTTGAAGTTTTTCCAAAAAAAGATGAATTGATTTTCAACAAAGTAGTTACATTTTCAACCAGAGATGAATTTTAAATTAAAATGATAAATCTTTCAAGTGAGAGTGATAGTGGGGAAAAGGGTGACGAATTAACAAGAGAAAATGCTAATATCCGTAGGATATTCGAAGGTTAGGAAGAATCTGAATAGCTTTACTCTCAGTTAATTTGAATTGTTCTATACCTAAACTATTTCAAATAATTTATTCAATAAATTATATGTTTTTATACAAAATTATAAACAATGAAATGAATAATTTGATGAAAAAACTTCACCTCATTGGCAAATTTGTTGATGCCAGCACTCTTAGCTCGCGGAAATTATTACAAAACATTTATTCAATTGCTGCCATCAAATTGCCACTTCATAACCTTAAAATCCTACTATCGATTGGCCCGATTGGGAACGATTGAAACTTTGCAACACTCAATCGTTTCCAATCGTGCACACACGATTAAGAAACACGATTAGAAACAATTCAAATTTCATTCTATCGTTCTGAATTGTTTTCACTTAATTATTTCTAGAAGGGATGTGACGTCACAAATTCCTCTCTCCAAGCATTACGCATAAAATTGTGCGTTGGCCCGCAAAAGAAACTGTTTATTACAATGTTAACGTTGGGTCTCAAAAGTATTAATTTTTATATTTTTGTAAATTAAAAAATTTTGAACAACTTTTTATAATAATAAAGTGCGAATTTTATATGACCCTGAAATGTAAACGTCGTATCTGTAAGATTATAGGTTATGTTCAATATCTACAAATATGTTATATTTTCTATAAAATTTTGTTATATAAGAAACGTCATTCTATGTTCCTCATATAAATGATGGAGAAGAAGAATTTTTTTACCTGAAGAGGCTCCACGTCGCGTCGTGGAGCGAAAGCTTGTTTAAAATAAACTGAAGGATCAGTAGATCAAAAACTAACATCTTCGTATATATTTACTGCACTGACCAACAACTAACACCTAATAATAATACTTGATTAATGTTGACAAACGTAATTGTTTAAACAATTTATTATTATTGTTAATAATATTCACTTTGAATAATGCCAGAAAGTTGCGGTTTTTTTCTGATTTTTTCACTTTTTGTCTAATATCTAATTAGAGTGAGGTGGATAATTGATTCAAGTTGAAAAATTATTTGTTCATAAAATTTATTACTATCGTTAATAATATTCAATTCGAATAATTCTAGAAAGCTGCGGTTTTTTCTGAAATTTTCAGTTTTTTGTCCAATTTCCAATTAGAGTGATGTGAAAAATTAATTAAAGTTAGAAAATTAATTGTTTAAAAAATGTACATAGTTAATGCAAGTTAACAAACATGCTTATTTAAACTATTGCTTATTGTTTATAACATTATAACTAGTTTTTCATAGAGTAATGCTAGAAAGCTAAGTTTTTCTGAAATCTTTAGTTTTGATTTGACTTTCTAGTTATGAACAAATATTAAGAGAACTTCAAAAAGAATCATTTTTTGAATAGCATTGTATTGTTTTAGGTGAATTATTTTTGCTCTTTTCCCAATGTTTAAAAAATAATAATTTAAAAAAAAAAGCTATCTTACACAAGAGACAAAAACATAGAATGGAATATATAGGAGAAGGTATAAGTACTAGGTCTGTGAATGACTTGTAAAAGTATTGTTTTGAATTACAATGAGCAGTTTATTGCAAAGCGTGAAAGAAAAATTTGGTATTGCAATTATTTTAATATCAGCCCCCACCCCATTCTACTTATTTTAAATAAGATTCTTTCTAATGTTTATTTATAACTTGTTCATAACTAAAAAGGCGAAGAAAAGTTGAAAATTTACGAAAAAACAACAATTTTCTAGCACTTATGTAAGAGAAGATGGTTATTAACAGTAATACATAAATTATAGAACTATGTTTGTTCAACTTGCATTAATTATTACCATACTAAGTGAAAAGTGGCCAAAAAGTTGAAAATTTCACAAAAAAACCGCAACTACCTAGGATTAATATAGGAGAAGATAGTAATAAAAATAATAATTTGTTTAGGCTGTCACGTTTGTTAGATTTTTTAAATCATCATCTCACTCCAAGCAAAAAGTGTACAAAAAGTTAAAAATTTCAGAAAAAATGCAACTTTCTAGCATTATTCAAATTGTATATTATTTTACAACAGTAATACATTTTTTAAACAATTAATTTTTTAACTTTAATTAATTTTTCACCTCACTCTAATTGGAAATTGGACAAAAAACTTAAAATTTCAGAAAAACCGCAACTTTCTAGCATTATTCAAACTGAATATTATTAACAATAACATTAAATTGTTTTAACAATGATGTTTGTTAAAATTAATTATTATCTCAGTCTAATTGAAAATGGGACAAAAAGTGAAATTTTTTTGAAAAAACCACGACTTTCTATCTATTCTAAGAGAAAATTACTAAAAACAATAATAAATTCTTTAAACAATTTATGTAAGCATCTTATTAGGAGTATGACGTAGTGTTTCATGTATTAGCAACAGTTTGCATTTAAAACCCTAAAATAATCATAATTAGCGCCAAAAACTCCCAAAAGTCATTTTTTCACTTATGGGTTTTTCTTAAGACCCTATAAAATAGACTTATGGGGGTGATATTTGGGAAGTAATATTTCATTCGTACAAATCTGAAATGGCCAATTTTTTCACTGTATTTGTTTATATATTGTTGCTCTGTGACAAAAATTGAGGAATCTCAAACCAAAATTCTCTTTAAAATCTAATGCTGAGCATTTCTAAGAAAAGACGTTATGGAATCCAGACCCTCAATTGTTCGCCAACTCGGCGAACCAGGTGATTCTAGGTATAGGGGATATTCACGCTTCAGGGATCCACTGGAATCCCAGAACGCGTTCGATTCAAGTCCAATAAAAAGGGCAATTGATGGTTTCTTTTGATTAATGAAATTCAAATTATTTTCATCCTTTTGTGTTCTTCCCCGTTTCATGACAGGTCGCGGTTAGTTAATTTCTAGAGGCACTAAAGAATCCTTCTTTAACCCGTCACCACACGGGAGCTCAAGGATCACAGTATTAGTGCTTTAAATCAATTTTAACCAGCGCGGCACTAATGTAAAGAGTGGAAGTTTAAATTAATTTACTCGTGAGTGTTTGACAAAATTAAGACAACCCTATTGAATTTTCAACCCATTTCCATTCGGGAGCTCATTTAATGGAGTATCAGTTTTTGTCAAACACTACCTCATCACGATTAAATTAATGTATGGGCTCAGAATTTATTTACAAGATTTAAAAGTTAGGAAAATGAGACGAAATTTGGTACAGTGGCAAACATTGCACTCAGGTTTGCACGAAATCTAGTCTCGTTTAGTAGAGTAAACAGTCAAAAGAAGTTTCAGTCCTTCCTCAGGGAAAGGACAAATTGAAAAAAATTTGAAACGCCAAATCCGGGCCACAAAATTATTACAGGCGTATTTTAACTTAAAATAGGATAAAGAGAGATAAACTTAAAATCAAGCAATCAATTGAAGAATAAGATAAATTCGATCTTAAAATACGGTATGAAAAATTGGAGTTGATTGATCACGAAAATGTAAAAGCAATTCGATTTTCGATTCTGTGAGCTCACTTCTCATGATAAATTCTAAATAATCGAACTTAAATTCTCAAATGAAGACTTTTGAAATTAGAGCAATCATTGACACTGGATCAAGGGACAGCTACATTTCGAGGGGATTCCTTTTAGAAAATGACTTTGAAATTCAGGGTTTGAAACTGGAAAAGAGTGAAGTCAAGTTTAATACTAATTGGGAACCTCATATAGTTGATAGTGTTTCTTTTATAATTGTTGTAAATAATCGGGTATTTCGTTTCAGGTTTATCGTCCTCACAGGATTGGTGCCGACGTGCATACTCGGGACCAATTTCCTGACTAGAACAAATTAAATCGTCGAACAGTCCCAGTTCTTATGGATTAATTTCATAAGAGGGCCATTCGATACAACTAAAGTTAGAAACAATTATCGTTTTAATTAAAATTTCAAGCTATTCTAATGAATCCATACTTCAGAGAATTAAAAATAATGCTAATGTATAAAGAATAATGTTACAGTACCACAGTTCTAGAATTGTTCTAGAAATGTTACAGATCATGTATCACAGCGTTCTAGAACTGTTACAGAATTGTTCTAGCGTATGGGGGATGACATAGTTACTCGCATGTTCGTAACCTGTTACTAACCTGTTCTAGAACAAGTTCTTTTGTGTTCTAGAACAGTTACAGATCTGTTCTGTAACTATGTTGACTGGGTCCCCTATGAAAAGGCGCAAGTGAGTGATTATTACTTGTATAAATATTTGCGAATAATTTTAAACAAACAAATATTACTCTTAACGTTAGTTAATTGTGTCAATAATTGCAGAAAAGTGTAACTTTTCATGATTGACAGAGAAGAAAATGGTTTAAACCAATGAAAATTGTTTTAAAAAATGCTAAATTTTCTTAAGAAAAAAATATTAATTAAAATTATAATTAATAAAAATTAAAATTGTATAGGCAATTGCTAAATATTCTTAAGAAAAAATATTACTCTCAACATCTGTTAATTGTGTCATTAATTCCAGTAAATAATAACTTGTCACGCTTTACAGGATTGAAGAATACTTTAGGAAAATGAAAATTGTTTAAATAATTACCAAATATTCTTAAAATATATATCACTCTCAACATTCGTTGTCTCAGTAATTCCAGAAAATTATAACTTTTCACGATTTTGAGGAGAAAAAATGGTTTAAACAAATAATAATGGTTTAAAGAATTCAAAATAGTTTAAAAAAATACTTGGAAACTCGTCACTTATCGATTAAAAATAATTCATGTTTAAAAAATTACGAAAAATATCGCCTTTAGAATAAATTTGATAGAAAACCGCTATTTTGCATTATTTTTGGGCATTTTCCGGGCACAATAAAAGTGTATTGGGGTGATCGAAATTAAAAGTTATCAGGTGAAAATGTTTTTTTCTTAAAAATTCCTTAAGAGGCGACTATATTTTAATTCACAAAAAGTTTATAATAAGTACTGAACATAGCGCCAAGTATTACGATATGATAGCGTGTCGGTAAGTCTGAGTCTGTTTCTAGGGGTGTTGAATGAAGGCTTCAATACTCGAATTAGCTATTTGCAAAATTGATACAAAATAACAAAAAATATAGAAAAATGGTCCAGCGTGTATCTGATAGGTCGAGTTTCAAAAACACCATAGTCAGGTGTTAGGACGTAGGTAGTGATAATGATATACACTGTAGCCGCGGTATAAGGAACCTCCGTGGAAGGCGTTTCCAGAATTTTGGTCGGCCGCAGTTGATGATGAGAGGGTCCAAGGGACCGAAAGAGAGATTCAGTGAGCTCAGCGGAGTTGCTTCGCTTAATACTATGTATTTATACTGGAAATGGGCCACACGGTCCTGACTATTTGAGTTTCGAGCGAGCTTCAGTTTAAGCCAACGCCATTATAAGCCATGCCCGAAGCCCTCCTTATACCGCGGCTCCAGTGGAGCTTCGAGTGTACCTTAATCGAGAATTTAATTAAACAGCAGCCCTAATGTGACCTGTCTTCGGAAATTTCACGTGCAGCGGTTCGTGGATTTATTTGCTTTGCTTTCGTTCACTGTACATATTCAAATGTCTTTTTTACGGCAAATGTAGTTAACTACTACAAACACATATTAAATTATAACTAACTATAATTTCAAACACAAAAACGAAAATAAGACTTCAGTAAAATTAATAGTTTTATTTTTTTTTAAACTTATTATATTAGATATAGTTAATATAGTTTATTGCGTCATAATATCCCATCATTAGGAAGTGCCAATAAGAAAAAGGAATGATTTAATTTACATAATTGAATTACAAACAAAAATAATTTTCTCAAGTATTACCATTAACACAATGACAAGTACTCCTATTATTCAACTAAAATCTATTACTGCAAAAGAAGTTATAGAATTACCTCGTGAAAAAAGTGAAGAAGCAATAGACCGAAGATTAACAGTTCTTGAAACACATGGTTATGTACTTGGCAAATGTATTGGTTCTGGCTCATATGCAACTGTTAAGGTTTATATCATTAAAGAGGCTTGAGATCCATTAAATTTAATATAACCACGTTTGTATAATAAACATGGTCCAAAACATATAATTCCATAGTTTTTTAAAATGAAATTGAACAGGTTGCGAAATCCGATAGACATTCTTGTCAAGTTGCTGTAAAAATAGTATCCAAGTTTCAAGCTCCAGGTGATTATTTAAAGAAATTTCTTCCACGGGAAATTGAAGTCGTGAAAGGCCTCAAACATTTAAATCTGATCCGATTTCTACAGGCAATTGAAACTACTCACCGGTTAGTTATTATTTGATTTGATTTGATTTTATTGCGACAACCCAACAGTTTACAAAAACCACTTACAGGGTTGTATTAAATTGTACATATAGGATCCTTATTTATGTGAGTCTAGACTAATCCGTAAGTATACTTATATTAATAATTCGCATTTACAATATTAATTATTGCTGCTTATTTTGATTGATTATAATTTTTTTTGTATGCGGTCTTGCTTTTTGTATAAATGTATTTAGAGACATGTCGAATATATCGGTGTTAACCGCTATAGAGTATAAATCGTTCAGGTTTCTACATAGTTTGTAGATCGGCGAGTAGTACAATGTATTATTTGAAGTTGGTGGAAGATACAGAAGAAAATTATTTCTGCTGTTTTTTTGAGGTACATTAAGAGGGATTGATTCCAAAATGTCAGGGCATTCGATCATTCCATTTAATAC
>CAKNYM010020160.1:4710-20446 GCA_932195095.1 Andricus curvator
AAAATCTGTTGGCATTCATTGAAATTATTGACATCTCTTTCAAATGCCCTGAAATATTCCCAGTCTTTTTTTTCAAATTCCATCAAATTATCAAAATAAAAATAAAAATTCCTTGGAATCTTTAAATTACTCCAGAATATTGCAAATCCTCTGAAATCAATTAAAGTACTGAAATCAAATGAAAAATCCTTGGAATCTTCAAGAAACCTCTAAAAGTTTCCAAATTCTTTACATATTTTTGAAATTCCTTCAAATTGTTTAAGTCTCTTGGAAATACCTTGGATTCTTTTGAAATACCCTAAAATATTCCTAATCTTGAAAAATTCCATAAAAAATCCTTTTGAATCAATTAAATGACTAAAATCGGTTGAAAATTCCTTGAAATCTGTTAAAATATCCTAAAATATTTCAAACCCTTTAAAATCTGTTGGCATTCATTGAAATTATTGACATCTCTTTCAAATGCTTTGGATTCTTTTCAAATGCCCTAAAATATTCCCAGTCTTTTAAAATTCCTTCACATTATCAAAACAAATAAAAAATTCCTTGGAATCTTTTAAATTACTCTAGAATATTGCAAATCCTCTGAAATCAATTAAAGTACTGAAATCAAATGAAAAATCCTTGGAATCTTCAAGAAACCTCTAAAAGTTTCCAAATTCTTTACATATTTTTCAAATCCCTTCAAATTGTTTAAATCTCTTGGAAATACACTCTAAGGAAATGGAGAATTCAATCCTATAGGGAAAGTAGAACTGAAACGTACACGAGTTTCACAAATGATATTTAATATGATAAATATAATTAAATCATGATAGAAATCACAGTTTCAGAGCGTCAAAATGATTAATTTGAAAATTTCTTGTTTGCGTAAAGAGTTTAAAACAGACTACCACCACAATTGAGGTTATGGTTCATTACTTCTTTTACAGACTTTACCGTGAAACGGTTGGTAACACTGAGCCGCGCATTACCAAATACGAAAAAACACGTGACGTATTATTATCGAACTCGAACTAAGTGATTCCGAAAAGACCACCTTGACATGCGCATGCTTCGATAGAATGGCGCTTATTGGTTCTAGTTTGCATCCTCATTGGGAATTCAAATACGGGCGCGTACTACAGCCAATCAACTATATTACAATTCAAACATGCGCATATAAAGGCGACTCAGTTAGCATCACTGATTTCAAATGCAGCACCACACACAGACACACACTACTGTTGAATATGAGCGGCCTACAGCAAGCAAACGTTACCACCGTGTTACTCTCGAAAATCGTCAGAATCGAAAACGACAATATCGTTTAGAGATTTTATATTAAGGATCGAAATAATCTTTCCATAAATTCAGTCTCTCTGTCGCATCGGCTACTAGATTGCCATTTTCGTCCCTCATTACTTCCGTTCTACTTTGAAAGCCTTTCCTTATAGAATTGATTCCCCTGTACATCTCACGCGGGTTATTTTGTTTATTATGCGCTTCTATTGCTAGTATTTTATTCTTTTCCCACTCCCTTTTCTTGGATCTATAGAGCCTATTTGTACTTTTGCTAATCTCGAGATATTTCTTATGTGTTTGATCGCACTTATTTTGTAAACTACTTAGTCTGGCCTTCCGACGTTTCTCAAACCAGAGTTTGCACTCTTCGTCAAACCATGGTTTGCTTTTGGCTACTTTCTTAAAACCTATCGTAAGTTTCGCGGCTGCCTTTATCGCCTTTTTCGTATTGCTCCACAGGGTTTCCGGGTCCTCCTCGTGGTTATTGTTATCGTCTCTCTGTTCTTGGAGAGCGTCGAAACTATTAGAAATCTCAACTTGGTAATTTAATGTTTCTGTTGCTGTTTTGAACTTATCTATATTGAAACGAACTGTTGGCTCTGTGCGGCTTGTTTTCTTACTTAACGCTAGCCTAGATCTTAGTTTTACTATCACGAGAAAATGGTCTGAATTTAAATCCGCTCCCCTATACGATCTTATATCGAGAATGTTTGTATGACGTCTTCTGTCTATTAGAACGTGATCAATCTGATTGTGAGTCTTACCATCTGGTGATGTCCAGGTGGCCTTATGTATATTTTTATGCTTGAAATATGTGCTTTTGACAACGAGGTTCTTTGAAGCTGCAAAGTTTATTACTCTGGTTCCATTATCATTACTGACGTCATGCAAACTTTCTGATCCTATTGTAGGCCTATACATTGGTTCTTTTCCAATTTTCGCGTTGAAATCCCCCAATACTATTTTTGCGTCAAACGTTGAGAACTTGTCAAAAACCTGCTCGATTGTTTCATAAAAAAGATCTTTAGTGTCTTCGTCTTTGTCCTCGGTGGGGCAGTGCACATTGATTAATACGTGTTTGCTGAAATTACCCTTTAGTACAATGTATGATAACCGGTCGTTAATGAATTGCATGTCGATAAGTGCTTGCGAAATTCGTTTATTAATAAGAAAACCAGTCCCCAGTCTTTGCCCCTTAGCTCCCCCATAGTGAAAAGTATAGTCATCCTTAGAAATTGACGCGAAATCGCCCGACCAGCAAGTTTCTTGAAGTGCTATTACGTCAGTTTTGTAGTCAATTGCTATCTTAATGAGTTCGCTAAATCGGCCAGTTTTTAGACTACGCGCGTTTAGAGTTCCCACCCTGAGATCTTTAACTGTAGTTTTTTGTTTTTGCAAGTTAGCCATGGTAGTTTCAAGATAATCCGCACGTTAGGATCCTATTCCGATCGTAGGTGAGTCCACTGTCCCAGGAGTGATAACCCCCATACCTCCCTAGGTCTAAGTATGGGAGCTTTCCGACTCTGACAAGGACCATGTCAACTTGTCGTCAGACACATTACAGTTTCATCCTCGTACCCTAACGTCCCCCTGCAAGGCAGCGCGCCTACTGGCATCAATACCCCTTTGGCCCTATGCAGGCGAATCATTCCACACATCCCTTGCGGGCAGTGTCATCGCTGCACTGTCCAATGGGCAGCAGGATTTTTCCCTTACAAGATTTTTAGTTTTGGTTCGGGTATAGTTTCTAGGTGGGTACACGCTGCACCTTGGCTTGCCAGAACTCACCCATTGTGTATGAACGCGAATGGGTGGGTCCCCCCAAGCCATGGTTGTCGTGCACCTATTTTTACCAGTGCTAGATTCACCACACCCACGACTGGCTCCTATCGGCTGTCCGCGACTGCTTATTCTTGTATTCGCAGTTAACCTTGGGGGCTGTTCAGCCTTACGGGCCGTTCCTCTATCCGCAACCTGAGGACGCGCTACGTAGTGGTGATAGGAAACCCACCGAGTAGTTATCTATAGTATACTATTCCAATATACTTGAAGTATGGGATTTTCTCAGGAACTATACATTTTTTATACTTCGAAAAGTCAATGATTGATCACTCCCATACTCGTGATTCAGAATCGGTCAAAAATTGAGCAATCAGCCGAATTTTGAACAAAATTTTGTAAAAAAACTCACTGTGGGGCTTTGCAAAAAATAGCGTGTGATAAACGTGCGCATAGGTGATTGCTAACTCGTGTGATTACATCATTCGCCTGCGGCTCATGCTGCAAAATTCACACTCGCACACAATCACCTATTTTGCGCACTTGTATCACAAATAACTAAAATTAAATTTGTTTTCAAAATTCTGCAATTAAAAAATATTGAATCTTCTTTCAGAATTTTTATATGTTCTCTTTTATAACAAAAATATAACATTAAATATTTTTTAATGTTTCAAATGTTTAATTTATCATTTGTTTGGAAAAATTTGGAAAAGTTTATCCAGTATCCTGAATTATCGAGAAGCTAAGACATTGAAATGAGTTAAAATTGACGTAAATAACATATCTTCATATGTTATAAACTTTATAGGTTAATTCACTTATATGAACTGATATGAACATTAAAAACATTAAAAACAAGGTATATGAACACTTATATGAATGTAGTTTAAAATTTGTATCAAGTTTATGAAAAACATATTTTTCATAACCAAGTGAATATCACATCAGCATTTTCAAAAATGGGACATTTTATATTTTTAAGGGAATATAATATTCTATCTTTATTAAAGATTTTAGTTGAAAAAGGGTTTTTTAAATTTAAATTCCATTGATTATTACCACTATTAAATTATTTAATATATTGTTTAGATAATCTAACATTTCTCATAGACTTGAAGTTTTCAAACTTTTCATTTTGAACGGGAAAAAAACGACAAATTCATCCAATCATCAACGCGGTTGCCTGACATCAATAGTTTCAAGATATTAATCTAAAATGAGATCTGGGTGGCTATAGATATGGATTTTAAAATATTTAATTAATTACAAACAAACTAAGAGTCACATCAAAAAACTAAAAACACCTTTAGATTCGCCTCTCAAATATCTAGGCGCACATATTTGTACACAGTGTTTTAAACAATTACATCATTTTTTATAATTCTGAAATTGTTATAAACAAACTAAGCGTCCGATTAAAAAACCAACAATACTATTTCATTCGTGTTGGAAATATCTAGGTGCGCTTTTTTTTAAACCATTTTCTAAACAATTAGTACATTTCATAATTAACTTAATTACAAACAAACTAAGAGTCACATCAAAAAACTAAAAACAGATATTTCCAAGACGAATGCAACAGTGTTGTTGCTTTTTCGATCGGACGCTTAGTTTATTTATAAAAATTTCAGAATTTCAAAAAATAATGTAATTGTTCAACGAATTGTTTAAAAAATGCACACCTAGATATTTGGGAGACGAACCTAAAGGTGTTTTTACTTTTTTGATTTGACTCTTAGTTTATTTATAATTAATTACTAAAGTTTCAGATCCACATCTACGGTCACACAGCCAATATACGCTTATTAACAAATATGCAAATTGTTTAAACAATGGTTTTAAAAAAGTGCACCTAGATATTTTCAAGAAGAATGCAATCGTGTTGGTTTTTCCATCGGACGCTTAGTTTGTTTATAACAATTGCAGAACTATAAAAAATAATCTAAAGGTGTTTCTACTTTTTTGATATGACTCTTAGAGCAAGAAAATTGAAGAAACATTACACCTTGTATAAATAAGAACCACCCTATTTTACATATGTAACTCTCTTCTGATATAACTGCAATGTAACACTTAACTTTCTACAAATATACAGTTTTTATAACCCCAAAGTTATGAAAATAAATGTTAAATAGTTTAAAAAATAATATGATTTATTGTCTTCAAACTAAATATTTACCGAAAGCAAGGAAAATAGAATCTTGTTTAATTTTCCCACATGGACAAAATTTATATTTAGTATAACAATTATCTATTGCAACTGAGACTAATTGTTCGACTGTTATTGTTGGGGTGAGCAATTGCCTCGATAAGATGTGGACGTGGCAGTCAACCCTCAGCCTCTAGTAATAATTAATCCCAGTGTCTGAGGGTCAAATTCAATCAATCACGATGATAAGGACAAATTTCAATTACCCCCTCCCCCCTACCGCCCAGGTAGGGTTATTTACTCTACGTTTTCTGAAAAGTTTAAATATATTCCTCTTTTTTATACTCTATAGTGTTAGGGGCTATTTCACTCCCCCCTCTGCCACCCCACATTTTTAATCGAAGCCCCCCCCACCCCCTCCAGAAAAGTAAAGTAACCCAAAATTCTCTCCAAACCGGGGAAATAGGACGATTTTTCATGAAAATAGGGGAATAAATTCTTCTAAATAAAATTAATATAGACGCCATATTAAATTCAATATGGGACGCTTTAAATTCCTAAGATTTTAAATAGAAATATATTAAATTTTCAACGAAATAGTTGAATTTTACACTGAACAGTTACATTAAAAACCAAATAGTAGAACATTTAAGCAGAAGAGATAATTTTTCAAACAAATAGTTGAAATTTTCAAACAAAAAAGACGATTTTTTTTAAAACAGTTGAATTTTCAAGAAATAAGTTCATTTTCACTCGAAAAATATGAATTTTGAACCACTGAAATAATAGATGAGTCTTCAACCAAAAAGACTAAATTTATTAGTGAAGATGAATTTTCAACCGAATAGTTGAATCTTCACCTAAAAAAATTTAATTTTTTAACCAATGAGACGAATTTTTAACAAAATACACGAATTTTTCACTAAAATTTTATTTTTCAGCTTGTAAAGAATAAATTTCCAATTAACAATGGAACAGTTAAATTGTCACATACAAAAATAATTTTAATAAAAAACCAATTCTCAACAAAAAAGTTCAATTTTCAACCAAAAAGATGAATTTTTCAGCAAGGAGATTAATTCTCTACCAAACAACATGAATTTTAACAATATACATAAATTTTCTACAAAATTGTTGAATTTTATGGCCAAAAGGACGAATATAATAATATAATACAACAACACGGTCGAATTTTAAACCCGAAAATATGATGTTTTAAGAAGAAAGTTAATTTTGAACCAAATAGTTCAATTTAAACCAAAAATATTTTAAACCAAATTGTTGAATCCTCGGCCAAAAGAGATTGATTCAGAACCAAAAAGTTGCATTTTAACCAAAAAGGATGATTTTTCAACCAAGAACATTAATTGGCGACCAAGAAAGGCAAATTTTTTAACAAAATACGTGAATTTTCAACCAGAAAAGATCAATTGTCAATAAAAATATCAATTTGCAACCAAAAATGGATAACTTTTTATATCGCCAGATTAATTTTTTTAAAAGGGAATAGTTAAATTTTCAATCAAGAAGGTGAAACACAAGTTTTCAACAAAATATATTAATTTTTCACGAAATAGTTGATTTTCAAAGCCAGAAGGACGAATTATCTACAAAACGGTTGAGTTTTCAACCCAAAAAAATGATTACTTAACAAAAATGTTAATTCATAACCAAAAAGTTACATTTTTTTAAATAGTTTAATTTTTAACAAAAAAATTAATTGATTTAAACCACTAAAATAATAGATGAGTCTTAAACCAAAAAGACTAAATTTATTAGTGAAGATGAATTTTCAGTCGAATAGTTCAATCTTCAACTAAAAAAATCTTTTTAATAGAAAACCAATTATCAAAAAAAAAAGTTAACTTTTCAACCAAACCTTTGAAAAATGAATTTTTAAAAAAGTGGTTTAATTTTAAAACAAGTAGTTGAATTTTCAACAAAGAAAAAGATTTATTTTTAACCAAAGAGTTCAATTTTCAACTAAGAAGATGAATTTACCACCAAGAAAATTAATCTTTAATCAACAAAAGACGAGTTTTGAACAAAATATGTAAATTTTTAACAAAACTGTTGAATTTTGAAGCTAAAATATCAATTTCAAACAAAAAAGTTTAATTTTCTACGAAATTCTTGAATTTTCAATCCCAAAGAGATGAGTTCTCAACAAAATAGTTGAACTTTTAAACAAATTGTTAAATTTTCTAGCCAACAAGGAGAATATTTTCGGAACAAGTTAATTTCCTACAAAAAAGTTCGTTTCTACCCAAGAAAGATTAGTTTTCAACCAAGAAAGGACACTTAACAACAACAACAACAACAACAACAAAACAAATTATCAACAAGAAAGTTAAATTTTCAAACAAAGAAGTGAATCCCTAAATATAAATTTTTAATAAAGTAGTTCAATTTTCAACCGGGTAGTTAAATTTTCAACAAAAAAATGGAATTTTTAATCGAATAGTTCAATTTTTAATCGAAAAGATGAATTTACCACTAAAAAAATTATTATTCTGTCAAAAAAGACGAGTTCTCAACAAAATACGTCAATTTTCAACAAAAAGGTTCATTTTGAATCAAAGAGTTGAATTTTTATAAAAATAGTTTAATTTTGATCAAAATAGTTGAATTGTCAACGTAAAATAGGAATTAGAAGCCAACAAGTTAATTCCCAGCCAAACAGTTTAATTTTCTACCAAATTGTTGAATTTCCAAGCTAAAGAGACAAATTTTCAACAAAATAGTTGAAAACATTTGAATTTTCGATTAAAAAAATTTTTCATTCAAGAAAGATGAATTTTGAACCGAGAAGATGACTTTTCTATCGTAGATGAATCAAACGAAAGGAAAAAGAATTTTCAACGTAATAATTGAATCGTCAACCAAATAGATGAATTTTAAATCAAATAGTTGAATTTCCACCAAAAAAGATTAATTTTTTAACAAAAAAGATGAATTTACTACCAATAGTTGATTTTTCAACTGGCAAAGGACAATTTTCCAACCAAAAATCCAATCGATAAATTTTCAGATAAAAAAATGAATATTTAACAAAAAAAAAGCTTTATCAACAAAAAAATTAAATTTTCAACTACAGAAGCGATTCTTAAAAAAATTAGCAAAGTATTTCAATTCTTAACCTAGTAGTTGAAGTTTCAAAAAGAATATTCGGCCAAAAAGATGAATTCGCTACCAAGAAAATTAATTTTCCATCAAAAACAGACCAGTTTTTAAGAAAATTGTTGAATTTTTAACCCGAAACTATATATTTTTTCAACAAAAAAGTTAATTTTCTACGACATAGTTGAATTTTTATAAAAATAGTTTAATTTTTAACATAGTAGTTGAACTTCCAATCTAAATTATGCATTTCAAACAAAAAAGTTCATTTTTGAGCTAATTGTTTGATTTTATACCAAATTGTTAAATTGTTAAGCTAAAAAGACCAATTTTCTACAAAGGCGTTTACTTATCAAGCCAAAAAATAATTTCCAAATAAAATTATGCATCTTTAATATAAAAAGTGAATTTTTTTATTTAGTTTATCATTAAATAAAGTAGCTGATTTTTTAACCAAGAAGATGGATTCCCAACGAAACTTATGATAATTAATATTTCAACCAAACAATATTTTTATTTCAAAAAAAAAAAAAAAGTTGAATTAAACAAAAAAAATATGAATTTTTAACAAAATAGTTGAACTTTCAACCAAAACTGATTAATTTACAAACATTTTCATTTTTAACCAAAAAGGAGAAATTTTCAACGAAACAAATGAATTTTCATCAAATGAGTTCAAGATTCATCCTAAAAGATTATTCTTCAACCAAGAAGATTAATTTTCTAAAAATGGAATAGTGGATTTTTCAACGAAATAGATGAATCTTCTACCAAAAAAAAACGAATGGTTAAAAATGTAGCTCAACTTTCAACTTTCAAAAAAGTTGAATTTTTTACTAAAAAAGATTATTTTCTGATAAAAATAGTTAGATTTTCTCGTTAACTTCTATGAATTTAGTTTGTATTTGAGCGAAAAAACGCGAAAAAGTGTAAGTTTCTTGAAAACAGGGGAAAAGAAGAATTCTCTAAGAAAAGGGAAAAGAAGTAAATAGGCTAAAAAGTGTGAGGTCTGAAATCTTAAAATGATTTTTAAACTTATTAAGTCAAGAAAAAAAACTTTTACTAAAAAATGCTAATATTGTGGGAACCGAGGGGTTAATGAATCCTGCAAACTGATGTACACACTCTCTGCAATCTTATGAGCAGTATAGCTATACAGCTACGGGAACACTTACTGACCGATGGTAAATCTGCATTTCCGACCGATGGTAATTATCGGATGCTGGTAACTCAGCATAGAACAGAACCTTGCGCGGTCGGTAAGTGTTCGCCATGGATTTTAGGCGATTTCTTCAGATTTAAAAAAAATTTTACGACATTTTAAAGATTTCTAAACATATTAGGAAGATTTAAGGGATTGCAAAAGATTCAGAACAAATTTCAAGGAGCTTCCATGGATCTTAAGGGCATGTGACGAGTGGGTGACGTGACCGGATTCCTACCTTACCGACACTTTTTTTATTTGTAAACTTATTCTCACACGAATAGCCACATCGAGTTGAAAATTTGGGATAATGAATAAGAAGCACTAAGAAAGGTGGGTCTGGTCCTACATTTTTATAATTATGAAAAAAGTTTTTTTTGTAAATAATTTTTTTTTGCTTTTTTCATGATTATTAATATTTAGGACCAGACCCACCTTTCTTAGAGCTTCTTATTTATTATCCCAAATTTTCAACTCGATGTGGCTATTCGTGTGAAAATAAGTTTACAAATAAAAAAAGTGTCGGTAAGGTAGGAATCAGGTCACGTGACTCACTTGTCACATGGCCTTAAGGGCATGTGGCACAGCGAAATACCTATATTGCCGACCTCACTTTATCAGTTCACTGAATATTTTTTTTGAACCTGAGGACTTTTAAAAAAAATTAAATATCGAGCTGAAACTTTGGAAAATGTATTAGAATACAATAAAGTACGTTAAAGTACTTCATTTGGGTAGGAACGAATTAAAACTGGGAGCCTATCGTCACATATTTTTTCTGAACCTCGAAATTTTTTGAACGTTCGAACTTTTTTTATACATAAAATATCAGCCTCAAACTTTCAGAAATGCAAGAGCCGACAGAAAACTACGTTAAATGCCTTCATTTAATAATAAAAGATATAAAAAAAATTATTTCAACTAAATCACATCCGACCCCAGGACGAGCCGGCTGTGAGAGCCTCGTGTAGTGGCCGCCAGCGATCGCCTTTTAGTAGACTTGTATAGCGACTTGCGCTATGTACATATAATAGGGCGGAGGTGCAGGGCAACCACGTCTCGATGAGACGCATATGGTTGCCCGCAAGGCCAATAAAAAGGTAGAGTGCGTTTCGTCCCGGGTCCGCCACTGGACTCATCAGTATGGCAATGTGGACGGACCCTGCCATAGACGCTCTGGGGAGAAAGGGAATGGACACCTTACTTGAAGGCACAAGAACTCGCTTTGATTGCGAGAAGACTTGTGCAAGCAAGCGGTAGCCGCCTAGCGGCGAGTCTCTACACTTGGCAATGCACGAAAAGACGACCTCTGGCGGCCACTACATGAGGCTCTAACAGCTGGCTCGTCCTAGAGTCGGATGAGATTTAGTTGAAAGAATTTTTTTTATATCTTTTATTATTAAATGACGGCATTTAACGTAGTTTCCTGACGGCTCTTGCATTGCTGAAAGTTTGAGGCTGATATTTTATGTATGAAAAAAGTTCGAACGTTCAAAAAATTTCGAGGTTCAGAAAAAATATGTGACAATAGGTTCCCAGTTTTAATTTGTTCGGAAATAATTTTTAGTGAAGTTCCTACCCAAATGAAGTACTTTAACGTACTTTCTTGTATTCTAATACATTTTCCAACGTTTCAGCTCGATATTTTATTTTATAAAAAAGTTCTCAGGTTCAACAAAAATATTCAGTGAACTGATAAAGTGTATGTATGTATGTATACCATTAAGCCATTTCCCTTTCGGGGTAGGCGTGACACTACCCGGTTCGGGTAGTGTTTCTAGGTTGATAACTTGTAGTAAATAACTACAAGTGTGGGCTCACCACACCCACGATGTGCCAACAGCACTCAGTTTTCTCGAATGGTCACCCATCCAAGTGCTAACCGCGCCCAACGCTGCTTAACTTCAGTGATCTGACGAGAACTGGTTTTTTCAGCGTGGTATGGCTGTTGGCTGTCGGCAATATAGGTATTTCGCTGTGTTTCCAAATATTTCAAATGAATTTAAAAGATTGCGTTGGTTTTGAAGAGATTTAGGAATATTTTCAAGGATTTCAAGGCATTTTTAAACATTTCCAGGGAGTTTAGAGAATTTTAAAAATTTCCAAACATTCCACGGATTTCAAGGGATTCCAAAGGTTGTCAAGAGATTCAAAAAATGTCAACGGATCTCAAAGAATTTTATCGGATTCTCAAAGATTTCAAAATATTTCTAGCGAACTTGGGAAAATAAACGAAATAAAATAAAATTTGCAGGGATTCGCCCTGAAATTTAAATAATTTCAAGGGATTTTGAAGTATTTCGAGAAATTTCACAAGAATAGAGGATTTCAAAGATTTATAGAAATTTAAATAGTTTTTTTCAGAGAACTTTAATAAATAAATGTAATTAAATTTTAATTGTACAGAATTTCCATGGCTTTTAGCGATTTTGATCAGGTTTCATACAAATTTCAAGGAATTTTGAAGATTTCCAAACATATCAGGAGGTTTTCAGATTTGCCAAAGGATTTAAACAAATTCTGAGGGACTTTCACGGGTTTTCAGGATTTTAAAAGAACTTTGTGAGATTTCTAAATATTTAAATTAATTTACAAAGATTTCATCAGTTTTAAGTACTTAAAAATATTTCCATGGATTTCAAAAAAATTCTACAAATTTCAAAGGATTTAAAATGATTTTTACGTTTTTCAAATATGTCAAGGGTTTTATTAAATCTCCAAGGATTTCAAGGGATTTAAAAGATTTCTAGGGGTTTAAACGGTTATTTAAAGAAATTTAATTAAGAACTTTAATTTAAATTATATTCCAGGGCATTCAAACTATTTATATTTTTTTAAACGGATTTTTACGTTTTCCAAAGATTTCAAGTGATTTTATTAGATTCTAAGGGTTTTCAAAGATTTCCAGGAATTTCAACGTTTTTTCTACAGAATTTTAATGAATAAGTTCAATTCAATTTATATTCTATGGATTTCAAATGATTTATACTTTACGGAATAAATTAAATGTTATTTTAAGGGATTAATGCGGATTTCAACAATTCAAGGAAAGAAGATTAAAATTTATAGGACCTCCAATTATTGTAAAGAATTATGGGGATTTCACCAAATTTAAATTTACATTAATTCCTTCAATATTTTTGTATTATTTATTCCAATGCTGATTTCCACATAATGACTTTCTATAATGAGTTTCCTATAATTCATGGAATCTTTTGGAATCTCATGGAATCTTGCAATCTAGTATACACGAAAAGTCCAAATAATTAACCCCTCGTTGGGGACGTTATTTTTGACAAGCAGAAAACACAAACAATATTTTTGAAATAGGAATAATAATGCATTCAAAAACTGAAAAAATTATTTGTTATAAAAATTTTCATTACTTGCATATCAAAATCCAATATTCTTATTTCTTTTTCGCATTAAAATTGAAAAAATATTTTTAAAAAGCTTAGATTGTACTTGCAAATCCATGAAAATGCCCAAATCTAGAAAGTGATTAAAGAAATAATTAAAAAAGCGTTTTACAAACTTCAAAAGATTTTTGATCGTTTGATCAATGCTCACTGAAGAAGTGGGGAAAAATAAATTTTAATTTTTTTGTAAAAATATGACAACATACACAAAGGAAAAATATTGGTTCGTTACAGTCATCTTCATAAAATTATAATTTGAATACAACATTGTTTTTCGGTTTTTCTGCTTATTCGCAATCAAAAAAGGTGCACAAAAAACTTCCCTATAATTTTTTTGCTCATACAACACATTTTTTTAAATTTCATAATTTTGATTTTTATACAGATGGAATTCTTTTCAAATCAGGCATTATATTTGCGATTTTAAAATAAATTTTCATGAAGTGACGAATATTCCAATTTTGACATCTATTTTTTTTAATCATAAATTTTTTATTTAAAATTCTATCGTTGTTGACCTAATTTAGATATATTAGTAAAGTGGCGGTGATTTATTTGAAAATATGAAAAGTCGATTTTTACAAAAAAAACTGCACTTAAATTTGTTCCCAATATTTTTAATTTAGCTATCTATATATAAGGAAGGCATCCTGTGAGTTTTGTGCGGGCTAAACAATTTTTGTCGACAAGAGAATTTTTTTTAGAAAATAAAATGTTCTTGCATTTTTGTGATATCTTTCATCGTTTACTCAAAAATTCAAAAATTATATTTTCAGAAAAAACAAAATTCTCCCTAGTCAAAAAACGGTTGAGTCCGCATAAAGCCGATAGAATGCCTTCCTTATATAATTAGAAACTTTCAAAAAATATTGGAAAAAATAAAAACAGTGATGTTTTTCGGACAATCTAGTTTTCATATTTTCAAAATTCGAAGAAAAAGCAAATGAGCAATTATTGACAATTTTTTATTTATTTCAAAAGCACTGCCTCGATTATTAATTGGCATAGCAGGATTCATTATTATTGTCACAATGTTTCTTTTTGAGGGATTAAATTTTTGAAAAGCTACTTTTGTTAAAAGGAAATGAAATTGTATGCAAATTTCTTTTTATGTTTTGATGTTATTTTTTTCATGTTATGATTATCTGTGTGAAATTCTTTATCAAATTAAATAAATTAAAATATGATTATTAATTTTAAAAACACTTTTAAATAACAAAGAAAATCTTAAGCTTTTGGAAATATAAAATTATGTGTTGAAAATTTAATTTAAAAAACGTGTCAAAAACTGATACTATTCCTTTTTTTATGATCCTGAAGTTGAATTTTTTAAATTTCTTCACTTAAAAATTCAGCTATTAAGTCGAAAATTTCTATAGTTTTTAACGAAATAAATGAATATTCAACCAAAATTGTGAATTAGTCACCAAGAAGATTAATATTCTGGACTAATTAACCTTTTTGTTTGAAAATTCCTTTACAAATTTAAAATTTGTTTCAAAATTCATGTATTTTTTTTAAAATTAATATTCTTGGTTGAAAATTAATTTCTGTGATTGAAAATTAGTTTAGAAAATTAAAAATTAATTTTTTAACTGAAAATTTACCTATTATATTTTTCGTCGAAAATATATATTTTTTGATAGACATTTAATCTTCTTGGTTGAAAATTCATATTATTGGTTGAAAATTCATTTATTTTCTTGAAAATGTATCTTTTTTTGGTAGAAAAAATTTATCTTTCGGGTTGCAGATTCATTTTTTTGATTAAAGATTCATTATTTAAGTAAAAAATAAGTTTCTTTACTTAAAAATTTAACTATTTTGTTGAAAATTAATTTTTTTGTTGAAAATTAATTTTTTTGCTGAAAATGTGGCTATTCCATTTTTTTTAGAAAATGGATTTTTTTAAGTTGAAAATTCACTTATTTTTTTTTTTTAGGGTCGAAAATTCAATTATTTTGATGGAAAATGCATATTTTTGGTTTGAAGATTCAACATTTGTGAAAAATTCATTTGTATTATTGTCTTCAATTTTTAAAAACTTTTTATTGGGTTCGTTTGAGTTCTTTGTAATTATTAGTTCTTACAAATCTCTGATCGATTTCAAGATGATTCAAATTTTAGATTTAAACATTTTTTTCAAATCTGTTTACTGTTATCATTTTCAAAGAAAACTCAAAATGTTAATTTTTTTTGGTGTTTAAAAATCTTTTTATTGGGTTAGTTCGAGTTGGTCGAAAACAAACCCCTTCTGCAAAAACCTTAAAATTTACTTACTTCTCACGTACCTCTGACCGTTGTCGAGATAATTCAAAATTTTGATTTTTTCTAATTTCGAAAATCTGTATACTGGATTACGTCGAGGTTGCTTAGGATCGAACCCTTTAGAAAATCTTGAAAATGTTGTCAGTTTTCGCGTATCTCTCGCCGTTTTCAAGATAACACAAAATTTTCATTTTTTGGTATTTAAAAAATCTTTAAATTAGGGTTTAGGGACTACGCATGAAGTTAGCCGAAATGCATGTACTTTTTATTATTATTATTATTATTATACCATTAAGCCATTTCCCTTTCGGGGTAGGCGTGACTTGCTCGGTTGGAGAATAGTAGTGTGTATATGGGTATATAGGTATAAGGTAGGTAGGAATATAGGTATGAGGTGGATAGGTATATAAGTGTTAGGTATATATATTTTAGATTGATCTGGAATTCTCGTGTTATTTATTTGAATGACACGTTTACTCCGCAACACTGCTCCGACCCAGGTTGCTGATC
>CAKNYM010020164.1:0-23873 GCA_932195095.1 Andricus curvator
GGGGGGGGGGGGGCAGTTTGGCGCAGGTGTCAAATCTTCGACAGTGATATGAAATTTAAAATTGTGAATATGGAGTCATTCGTCTTCAAATACGCTCATATGCGCCACAAAAATGTGTTGCAAACTTTAAAAACTGTCCACGATACGAAGGTTTAAACACTGTACAAAGTGATGACCAACAAAATGACAAGTTTTTAACCCTTCGATGGCACACTTCCCGACGCGTAACATAGCTGGCATACTGGTGTCTTTTTGACCCCAAGCGAAAAAGGCTTCCCGCAAAGAGCCAATTCATTCTTTTGTGTAGCTGAATTTTTCACACACTCTTGGAGAGTTACTTCAAAGAATTCTGTGGGTTCTTTAGTTCAAAATTTATTTTAAATATGAAAAAAAGATTGCAAAAGTTAAACAATAGCGAAAAGTGACATTTTTCACGAAAAAATTAATAACTTTATTTTTTATTTTTAATAACCGTATAAGTACTATTTTTAAATGTTGAAGGAACTTAAATAAGTTTTAGCATGCCTGGGGTCTTTTCGACCCCAGTGTGCCATCGAAGGGTTAATCCGCAGTGATGAAGGGACTTTCGTATGGGGTTTCAAATGCGCTCACATGCGCCGTAAGAATGTTCTGAATTTCTTGAAATTTGCCCAAGATATGGAGGCTATAACATTTTGCAAAGTGATGACCAAAAAAATTAGAGGTTTTTAATCCGCTGTTTCTTCTTCGTGGAAGTAGTGGGTGACAGGAGATCGGAGATTCAATACTCGATGTACGTTTGAGATAACTGAACTTATTATTCGGAACCGTGATACAAGGCCTCGACTATATGTCTTATCTACACTCATAACGTAACAAAGTACGTCCGCTCGGGTCGGAGTACGAAGAGTAACTGGGTGCGTCAGCCGATGAGAGGGAACTTGACGGCCCTCAAGTGGTACTCTGCACTGGAGACGTGTCGAAACCAAACATCCGCAGTGATGAAGGGAGTGTCGTGTGGAGTTTCAAATGACGTGCGTTCCGCTAGCACCTTCACAACGGAATTTGACTACTTTCTTCATGCCATAATTTTGGGCTTTTTGGGCTTTTTCGGGCACCATTGTTGATTTTTTGGATCTTTTAGTTTTCTCAAAAAAACAAGTTTTAAGTGGAGCTGCTGGTCGCCAGCACCTCTACTACAGAAAATTTGAAAAATTAAAAAAATCAACAGCGCCAGAATTTTGGGCTTTTTTTGGACTCTACAAAGCCGTAAAAATTAATTTTCGCAAAACTACCCCTGTATCCCAAAAATTACCATTAGAATAACTCACGCACCCAGCCCAAATGTAAGCATATCCGAATTTTGGGCTATTTTTGGGCTCCCCAAGACACTCAAAAATTATTATAAAAAATCAACCCTGACCATTAAAAAGAACTTTGAAGAAAAATACTCTTTTTCATATCCTGATCCCCACAGTCAGATTCAACAACCCTTCAGAGCTACTTCCATCACATTGAACGAACCAAGTCTTAGTTGCCTCCAACTAAAATCACCAAAAAAATTTCAAATAAAAAAATAATCGCCTCAGACAACTTTTCAAGACTCTGGTTAATATACCTATCGCCTCAGTAATATTAAGCAACCCTTAGGAACTATCCCTATCACATGAAACGAACCAAGTCTCAGCTACCTTTATCTAAAGCCGCCAAAAAATGTCAAAATAAAAATAATCAGCCCACAAAAATTTCCAAAACTCTAGTTAATATATCTATCTCCACAGTAATATTCCACGACCCATAGAAACTAACCCTATCACATTTAACGAACCAAGCCTCAGATGCTTTCAACTAAAACCGCAAAAGAAATTAAAAATGATTACCACAGACAACTTTCCAAGACACCAGTGTATATACCTGTCTCGACAGCAAAATTACACAACCACTAGGAACTACCTCTATCAGATTCAACGAACCTCAGCCTCGACCTTCAACGAAATTCCCTAAAAAAAATTCAAATGAAAAATAATTACCTCAGGCAACTTTCCAAGACTCTAGTTAATACAGTCATCTCCACAGTAAAATTCCACAGCCCTTACAAGCTGAGACGGGGCTTGTTAAATGTGATAGAGGTGGTTCCGTTAAGTTGTTGAATATTACTGTGGAGATAGCTATATGAACTGGTGTCTTGAAAAGTAGTCCGAGGTAATTATTTTTTATTTGAAATTTTTTTGGCGGTTTTAGTTGAAGGCAGCTGAGTAATTTTTGAGAGACAGGGGTAGTTTTTCGAAAATTAATTTTTGCAGTTTTGAAGAGTCCAAAAACAGCCCAAAATTCTGGCGGTTTTGATTTCTTTAATTTTTCAAATTTTCTGTAGTGGAGGTGCTGGCGGCCAGCACCTCCACCCAAAAGTCGGCTTTTTCGAGAAAACTAAAAGAGACGAAAAATCGTCATCGGTGCCCAAAAAAAGCCCAGAAAGTCCAAAATTATGGCATGAACAAAATATTCAAATTCCGTTGTGACTGTGCTAGCGGAATGCACGTCATTTGAAACTCCACACGACAGAATTAAAAAAAATTTATTTAGTTGGTCATAACTTTGCAAAATGTTATGACCTCCATATCTTGGGCAATTTTCAAAACATGCAGAAAATTTTTACGGCGCATATGAGCGCATTTTAAACCCCATACGACAGTTCTTTTCATCACTGCGGATTAAAAACTTTTTATTTTGTTGGTCATCACTTTGCAAAATGTTATGACCTCTATATCTTGGACAATTTTCAAAACATGCAGAAAATTTTTATGGCGCACATGTTCGCATTTAAAACCCCATACGATAGTTCTTTTCATCACTGCAGATTAAAAACTTTTTATTTTGTTGGTCATCACTTTGAAAAATGTTATGACCTCCATATCTTGGGAAATTTTCAAGATATGCGAACAATTTTTATGGCGCATTTGAGCGAATTTGAAAACCTATACGACAGTTATTTCCATCACTGCAAATTAAAAACTTTTTATTTTGCTGGTCATCACTTTGCAAAATGTTATGACCTCCATATCTTGGGCAATTTTCAAGAAATGCAGAAAATTTGTACGGTAAATTTGAGCGCCTTTCAAATTCCATACAACAGTCCCTTTATGACTGTGGATTAAAAACTTTTTATTTTGTTGGTCATCACTTTGCAAAATGTTATGACCTCAATATCTGGGGAAATTTTGAAAATATTCATAAAATTTTTATGGCGCATATGAGCGCATATGAAACCCCATACGAAAGTCCCTTCATCACTGCGGATTAAAAACTTTTCATTTAAATACCATATAACTGTCGAAGATTTAACACCTGCGTCACACTGCCCCCTCCCCCAAAAAATACTATCTTTGTTAATTAGCTAGCGCAAGACTTTTAAGTAGTGGCGCATTTGAGCGCATTTGAAATTATGACGGATAGCTATGATGAATTTGAAAAAATGTTATTATATTAGAAAAATCGCGGGGCCCCCAGTTTGACGGGAGGTTAAATTTTGGTTTTTTTAAGGGGGTGAAGGTAGGGGTTGGCCCCCCCCCCCCCCCCACGGAACACCTGCTATATCTCCTAGAGTTTCGTAGCGCAAAATTTGTTATTGGTGGCGCATATAAGGGCATTTGTGGCGCAATTCAGTGGGCTATAAAAAACCCGAAAATGAAGAGTGTGGGGGCTGGTGTAGCTGACCGTTAGTTTTACTCGTTTATACGCCTGGCTATCACTCCATCGACCTTTCTGTCAGTAGTGAATAACCTAAAAAGATACTCGTATTGATCAACTTCTTCTATCCTCTCATCGCCTAAGGTAATGTTGCATACTTTTTTGCTCACCCATTTCCTCAAACACCAAAATTTCTGTTTCATTCTTGTTCATTTTAAGGCCCAAGCTCTTCACGCTGGTATACAGTCTGCACAACATTCTCTGCAAGCCTTCGATTGACTCTGCCATCAAAACCTTATCATCTGCAACCGCTAACCCATACACCTTCACTGTACCGAGATCTACACCAACTTCGTCGAAGCGGGCCATTCTTAGACACTGATGAATGAATATGATAAAAAGCCAAGAGGATTTAACGTTTCCTTGCCTAACATGGAACCAGACACTTGGTTGTCCATTACCCTTACACTCGCTCTGCTATCTGCATATATTGTTACATTCTTATCATAATGAGAAGAGATTAGTTTCATGTTCAAACTGGCTATCGCGAATTTCTTAAAATCTCAATTTTTGGAGAACCCCTAAATAAAAAAAAACAGGTTTTACGATAGTGATTATCTGTCTGTTCGTAGTTGTCGTCGTTGTCGTTGTCGTTCTCGTTGTCGTTGTCGTTGTCGTTGTCGGTGTCGCTGTCGCTGTCGCTGTCGCTGTCGCTGTCGCTGTCGCTGTCGCTGTCGTTGTCGTTGTCGTTGTCGTTGTCGTTGTCGTTGTCGTTGTCGTTGTCGTCTGTATACCTTACAACTTTCAAAAGACTCTTTGGCTCAGGTTGAAATTTGGCACATAGTTTGAGGAACCAAAAAGAAAGATGGAAGTCGTTAACCAGGATTTTTTACCAACAGTTCTGGCTTTGACCACAACAGAAAATAATGAAAACTCAAAATTTCCATTTTGCGGTCAAACTATGCAAGATACGAAAAAATACGAATAGACAAAAATTATGCAAAAAAAAATGTGCAGATTTGTTATTAATCACTTTTTGATAGAACGCGTAATTTTTGTTTTAATCGCAAGAAATAATATTGATAAGAAAAAATTAAAGTTTTGGAAAAACGACACAAGATACGAAAAAAATAAATAGACTCTTCTTTCGCTTTGATAAGAATAAAATCAAAGCGGAAGAAGAGTCTATTTATTTTTTTCGTATCTTGTGTCTCTCGCCATCGCGAAAGCCTGTAATGTTCATAAGCAGTCCCGGACCAAGGTACAGAAATAAATATATAAAATACATTTGATATGTAGGAATGTTCGCAATTTGGCAAAAATCGACTGAGAAGTACGAAATGCGTGATGAGAATGTGTTCGTTAAAGCCGAAGAAGCTTTAATAAAAGAGAATTCACAATCACAAAATTACAGTTGTCCATGCTTTGACCTTCAATTTTAAAGCGTTTGTGCACAAATAAGGGGGAAGTATAAGGACTGAGCGCGTAGCGCGAGGCCAATACATTATCAAGCGTGAAGCCCGAGATCCAAAGAATGCGCGCCCTAGGCGCGCTCAATCTTGCAGATTTATTTTATTGCTTTTAGGAGCCATCTAATGACTCTACACTCTTACAGGACTTCCCAAAGCTTACTTTCATCCACCTTATCAGAAGCTTTTCCTAGGTCAACAAATGCACATAAAACTTTTTGGTTTTTTCTCAAACTTTTTTTTGTGATCTGTCTCAAACTAAATATCTGATCCGCACATGATCCTCCTGGCTTAAATCCACATGAAACTTTTCAAATATTTTCTTCTGTTATTTCAATTATCCTATGAATAGGTATTTTTGAATATATTTTCCCTACGGTGCTTAGTAAGATGATATTTCTTCAATTATTGCAGTTGATTTTATCACCCTTTCTTTTGTATATTGCAACGATAATCGCCCTTTTCCGGTCAACTGGAACTTCCTCCATCTCGATACGTAAGTTTGTCAAATCGCTCCGCCTTTGAAGTATATATTGGCCACCACTTTTAAGCCGACTAAATCTGTACTACCATTTCCTTTTTTTTACCTTGACCCATTTTCAATATAATTTCTTCTTTTCCTTGAAATTGTTTTGCATTTTCTTGTCTTCTCTCGCTTAGATTTTACCCTTACTTCCTTTAACTAGTATTTTTCCTTTCCTGTTTTGTCTCTATAATCATTTTTATGTCTATTTCTTTCGTCGCGGATTTTATAATTCCACCACGCTTCACCAGCCATTCTTCCTACAACCGCAGTACCACACAGTTCAGTTGCACTTCAGCAGTAATTTCCTTAAATATTGACCCTGCGCTTTATTCGCGCTTCCAGTTTCTGAAAATTCTCTATCGTGTTTTGCGTCTGCTTTGTCTTTTCAGTTCTATTTCTTCTCTATCTTTGACCTAGGTTCATTTTCGAATCTGAGAGGTAATGATCCTTTCTACAGTCAGAATCTCTCATAACCCTTGTATCTCTTACTAGCCCACTCAACAACGAAGTCAATCATATTGTGGCTTTCACCTCTGCACCAAATGTACGAGTGGATAATTGTATGCCTAAATGAAGTATTTTGTAAAAATAAGATATTTTCTAAGCATAAGCTGACCACTTCTCTTGGCTGAAATATCAACTACACTGATAGAAATTTCTTTCGTAATTTTCGTTGATTGTAATTTTAATACATATACATTGTATATGTACAATGAAGTCTCCCGTATTTCCGCGTCCTTGAAACGTAAGGATTCTTAATTTTCAAGGCTGGAGAGGCCCCCACATCTACTTCGAGTGGGCAGGATTTTTTGTTTAAGCCACGTTCATTGGCTGCCTTGATCTTGTATTGCTGTGCTTGCTCTAAGCAACCTTTTTAACTGTGCATGTGCCAAAAAGCGCGGTCGATTTGAAATAAATCATAATACAGATAAATACACCCGACACGCAGTTTCTCAACTCAAGGGGCGAGAGACAGCTGCGACTCTCACCTCGAAAGGGCCGAGTGCGCGAGTACTCAGTCATATATATTACGCAATATGATGCATTCCAAGTCGAAACGGTTTAGACGGCCCTGATTTGCGCAGTTGAAAATGTCACGGTCTGTTACCGCGGTTAGCGCATTCGCTCATCATGTGTGCCAGTGCCGTACCAGTTTTATTTGACATACGACAATTTGCCAACTAAAAATCAATATAATAGAATCAAAAAGCGACTCAAATATTTCGCGGCCATGCTAGGCTAGGTGGAAATTTCGGTCGTCAGAAATGTTACTACATGGGACTGCAACTGCATACGACTTTTTCGAGAAAATATTCTAAACGTGAAGGTAAGTGATAAAGATCTGAATATTAATATTCTTCAAATGTTAAATCTGTTTTCTCGGTCATGTCCCATTCCTTTTTCGATTGACGATCTTTCAGTTTCACGAAATACAATCAACTGTCCGAAATTTGAGGTTTGAGTACCCGATCTGGTACACTGACCTGAAATTCTGGATATTTTATTTTCTTTCGTGACACTGAAAGGTCGTCAATCGACAAAACCGTGGAACATGACTGAGAAAATAGATTTCAAATTTTAGAAATATTGCTATTTGTACATTTGTGACTTTTCCGTTTAGAATATTTGATCGAAAAAGTCGTGTGACGTATTCCCATGACGTCATGCTAAAATACTCAATTTAAACCATTGAAGGCGCTCTTCGGGCCTCTTTTCTCATTGGTCAGACACTGACACGGAGGAGAGTGTACAGGGGCCGTGGTGGGAGTTGACGGAACTGCGCAATTTGAAATAGTTGTGTACGGAGGACTTGAAATAGGAGGGGCTTGAAATATGGGGGACTTGAAATAAAGGAGACTTCACTGTATTAAAATTATAATTAACCGAAAGTCACTTGTGGAATTTCCGCAGGCAGGCTGCCTGCCACTGCCGGCAGCCGATGTATGAAAAGGCCTTTAGTATCATAGGTAAGTAACGCGGAAGGAACAAAGAAACGAAATTATAGATGGAACATAACCTCCCACCTGTCACAACATGCAAAGGATTTTTATTATGGTGTTATGGGCACGAAGAAATAGGTTTCGGGAAAAAATATTTAATTATACCTTCAAGACTATTTCCGTACGCGAACTCTTCTTTGCTGGGCAGTGGCAATCTACATGCCAAAGTTCTTCTTCTGGGGGCCACGTGTGAGGGTTACTCAAAAGTTGGGATCAATGTACTGCGACTTAGGCGAAAACAGCGCAGCAGCGTCCTTCCGAATACTACCGAACGGATCCGAGTCATACTGAGTATGTTCGTAATTTCACGAAACATTTTCGTAATTTGCTCCCAAAATTCGTAACTTCACGTAAAATTGGTAAATTTACGAAAAATTAATCGTAATCCCGAATTCAGTAACAGACCTTTGGAAACCCCCATTACTTTTTCGTCTGAAATGTTTCGTAAATTTCCGCACATTTTTAACAAAGTATTACATTTCTTTATTGAGAATATACCTTTTTTGATTGAAAATCCAACTACTTGGTTGAAAGTTGAACTACTTTGTTAATTCACAAGGGGTGGGGGTTCAAACCTACGGACACTCACAAAAGGGAGTGCGTGGTTCATGACTGTTTTCTTTTTAATTTCGGGTTCTACTTTTCTTGTCTTCTTTTTGTAATTAGATTGAAAGAAACAGAGTTGTCATCAAAATAAAAATTGATTGTGTTAATATGAAGTTCAGGATTTACAATTAATTTAAAAAGGTTTATCCAATTTCCAAAAATATAATTTTTTGCTTTTTTGATACGAACCTGGATGTCGGGATGAGAAGCTAGCATCAGGAGTGTGAAACAGTTCGTCCGAGATACAGTATCATAACCCTGCAAATTATAAGAAGAATTACTCACGGCTGCACATAATATAAATTTTTTCACTTCCAGGAAATATAAAATAAGTACAATTAAAAGTAATTTAATTTGTTTAGTTTATATTTATTTCTTGGGATGCATAAACTATAAAAAAATAATTACAGCTGTTATGATCGTATCAGTATGCGCACGAACGTCCTCGTCAGTAAAGTGTCCATTGTCTGCCATTTCTAGCATCAAATCCAAAAACACTTTTCTCTCATTTTTATCTAAAAAATCACATACTTTGAAACATAATTAAAGTCGAAAATAGTTTTTAAAACAGTTAGATGGTTTACCTTCATTTCGAAATGATTCACTTTTCAGATAATTTCTTCTCTTTTCAATGACCTATAAACATACCATTATTGCATTTTCGAGGTAAACAGAAAATATTTGTGCTACACTCACCGAATTTCGGTGAGTATATACACAGAAAAAATGGGGGTACGAAACGTTGCAGGTAATGGTTATTTGTGGATCAAGTCGGCTAGGGTACATGGTAACGTCGAGCTGGATAATTCATAAGTGGGTAAAGTATACCTGAGTTTACCCTGGAGGAGGGTTACGACGGCGAAGTGTCACTTGTTGACTTTACATCTGAAGAAGCGGCTATAAATCGAGAATTATCATACATTTCCGCGTACAGCGTTCTCCAAAAAGATGATAGTTGATAATAATGTCTTACTTTTATGTTCTTGGCATGGTGATTTCAAGTCGGCGTAAACTTGTCTTAAGGCGAACCTTTTTGGACTCACAAATGAGACTGTTAGCGGATGCAATTCAGGTCGAAACCAAGTCAAAGAATTTTTACTCGGGAGGACATGGAGGATCGGAAACTTTTAGGTTGGATTCGAGGTTGAAAAGTAATTAACACAAATAATTTAATTTCAATAATAATTGAAGAAAAAAATTATATTGATTAGCGAATGAATCGCCGAATTGTCGACGTAGCACACTTTATTCGCCAAAATAAATATGACAGCAAACAAAGGGTTTGAAAGTCGCCATGGTCTTCGAAGTTACGGCGCAGTCCCATGAAGGAGATGGAGGTAGATTAGCAGAATAGTGGAATAGTTTTTACCAATGAGGATGTTGCACAAGCCAGGGATCGGAACCTTTTAGGTTGGACCCGAGCTTAAAAGGTTCCTTACGGGTTCGGGTATGTACTGGACCCTTAAATTTACAAAGTGTTCGGGTCCAGACCCGAACCTTTTAGATTCTTAAAAGTCCAGGTCAATACCCGGACCCTTTAATTCCTCAAGGGTCGGGTCCGGGCCCAGACCCTTTCAATTCTGAAGGGTCCGGATCCGGACCCTTACAGAACCCTTTGATATCGGATCCAACCTCAAAAGTTCCTTTAATTATATTTGAGAAAACAAAGGCGATTTGAGAGAGAAGAAGGTGCAGTTTAATTGAAGGTATTGCAATTATTGAGTTGTTTTGAGATTGGCCAAAAGAGTTCGACAAGAACTCAAGATGCGCAGAAGAGTGTTACTGCACATCATTCTTCGCAGTAAAGTTACACGATATTTGCGGCTGCAGATCAGAGTTCAATGGCACTTACAGCTGCGCAGTAGAGTTACATGGCACATACAGCTGGAAATTCGTGTTCTGTACCCCGAAAACCTCCTTCGTACTAAGTTTACTGGAAATCTAGGTACCAAATTAATAAAATTTTCTAAATTTGAGGAAAATTTTGGAATTTTTTCATTTTGACCCCAAATTCGTGTTCTTATCCCCGAACACCCCCTCGTACTGAGTTTCATAACTCAGTCTGATTTTTTTTAATTTTCGAATTTATGAATTTTGACCCCAAATTTGTGTTCTGATCCCCGAACTTTTAATTTTTAATTTAAATTTTACTCAAATTTCGAAAATTGTAATAATTTCGAAGATTTCCATGAAACTTAGTACGAGGGAGCTTTTTGGGGTACAGAACACGAATTTGAGACCAAAACTCCAAAATTTTACTAAATTTTTGAAAATTTGATTAATTTGGTAAATTTAAATGAAAGTCAGTACAAAGTGGGCCAGTACGAGGGCGGTTTTCGGGCCTGTACGAGGGGATTTTTCAAGTAACAGAACACGAATTTAAGGTAAAAATTTAGAAATGTGACTAAAGTTTTGAAAATTTTATTAAATTTGTATATTTCCATAATGGTCAGTACGAGGGAGTTTTTCGAGTTGCAGAATAAGAATTTGGGGCAAACATTCGTATTTTGAGAGTCGAAAATCTCCCATTCTATAGGATTCACGGAAATCTTCCAATTTATTACCATTTTCAAAATTTTAAGTCAACTTTTTGTGTTCTATAACTCGATAAACCCCTCGTACTCGTCTTTCATGGATATGTACTAATTCAATAACATTTTCCAAAATTAGGTCCACTTTTAGAATTTAGGTTCCAAATTTGTGTGCTGTGTAATTTGAAAACTTGCCTCTCCATGACCTTCGTGTAAATCTATCTATTGATTAAATTTTAAAATATAAGTTAAATTTTTAAATTTTTGAATTTTGACCTCACATTTGTATTCTGTGACTTCAAGAATTTCTGAAGTTCATGTAAATCTACCAATTACATATAATTTCCAAAATATAGGTTGCTTTTTAAAATTAATGGCTCTTGACCACAAATTGGCATTCTGCTATTGAAAAAAGTCCTCGTACTAACTTTCATAAAGTAATTCTAGAGTAATATAACATTGCATTGCTTGTGTAAGTGTGGTACAGTGTACACATATAGCGTGGTCCGGAACCAGAGCGGATTTGCTTCGGTTTTGTTTCCGCTTGCATTTTGACCTCAAAGCGCTCCTTATCTATAAGTACCACGAACATTACTGCGCATACATAAGTGTTGTAACATGGACCTCTACTGCGCAGATGTAAGTTCTACGTAACTCTACTGCGTATCTACAAGTACCCTTCACATTACCGCGCAGCCATAAGTGCCATGTAACAACGACACATCCGTAAGTGGCATGGAACTGTACTGAGCACCTGTAAGTGCCATGGTACTATGCTGCACAGATGTTAGCGCTATACCACTGTACTGCGCATCTATAAATGCTTCCTAACCTTACTGCGGAGACATAAATGCCGCGAAGTTTACTGCACATCCTTAAGTGGCATATAACACTACTACGCAGATGTACGTGCTATATAACTCTACTGCACATCTAAAAGTAATCCCTAACCGCATATGCCATGTAACTGCACTGCGCATCTGTGATTGACATCTAACTCTACTGCGCAACTGCAAGCGCCGTGTCACTTTACTGCGCAGCCACGTGTGCTATTGAACTTTGCTACACAGATGTGAGCGTTGTGTAAATCTACATCTTATATAAAAGTAACCCCAAACCTTACTGCGCATCCATAATTGCCGTGACACTATACTGCGCAGATGTAAGTGATGTGTAACCTTACTGCGCATCCACATGTGCCGTTGAACTCTGCTACGCAAATGTAAGGACTATGTTACTTCACTGCGCATCTAAAAGAAACCCCTAACCTCACTGTGCAGCCGTAGTGCCGTGTAACTATACTGCCCATCCGTAAGTGCTATGTATCTGCATTACGCAGAATGATGTGCATTATCACTCTTCTGCGCATCTTTAGCTCACGTCGATCTCTTTTGCGCAATCTCAAAATAACTCAATAATTGCAATACCTCCAACTAAACTGCTCATTCTTCTCTCTCAAATCCCCTTTCTAAAATTCTCAGATATATTTATAGGTACTTTTGAGGTTGGAACCAACATTAAAGGGTACCGTAAGGGTCTGTGTCCGGGTTCCGACCTTCAAGAACTTAAAGGGTCCAGGTTCGGAAACGGACCCTTATGAAATCAAAACGTCCCGGTCCTGACCCAAACCCTTCGGAACTTAAAAGGTCCGTGTTTGTTCTCGGACCCTCAGGAATGAAAAAGGTCCGTGTTTGTTCTCTGACCCTCAGGAATTTAAAAGGTATGTGTACGGACCCGATCCTTGAGGAATTAAAGAGTCCCGGTTCCCACCCGAAACCGTAAGGAACCTTTTAAGACGTGAAAAAAAGCTTTGTTGTATTTAGAAATGATAAATCTAAGTTTTTCTTCATAAAGATATTTATATCTTAGCACACTTCATTGGCCGAATAAATTTGACAGCAGATACAGGGTTTGAAAGTCACCATGGTCTTCGAAGCTAGGGGGCAGTCCCGTGGAGGACATGGAGATAGATTAGCAGAATAGTGGAATAGTTTTGACCAATTAGGATATTGGACAAACCAGGGATCGGAACCATTTCGGTTGGACCCGAGCTTAAAAGGTGAATAAATTATAAATTATTTATAATATTATTATAAATAATTATTATAAATTATTATAAATAAATTTACTAAAATATGACTCGAAGTTTGAAACGACCTAGTTCAGCGACCTAAAAAAAGTTCATTTTCCTATCCCTGGTTTTGCTCAAAATATCCTCATTGGTCAAAACTATTCCACTATTCTTCTAATCTTCAATCTCCATGTCCTCCATAGGACTGCGCTCACACTTCAAAGACCATGGCGACTTTCAAACCCTTTGTCTGCTGTCATATTTATTTTGGCGAATAAAGTGTCCTAAATCGACAATTCGGCGATTAATTCGCTAATTATTATCAACTATCATCTTTTTCAAGTGAATTGTACGGGGAAATGTGTAATTGTTTATTGTTAGCCGCTTCTTCAGATCTTAAGTCATCAAGTGACACTTCGCCGCCGTTACCCTCCGTCAGGGCAAACTCAGGTATACTTTACCCACTTATTAATTATCCAGCTCGACGTTACTCTGTAGCCTAGCCGGCTTTACCCACAAATAGCCATTACCTGCAACATTTCGTACCTCCAGTTTTTTCTGTGTACGTATAGACACGTTCTTAAATTTCACGAGACAAACAAATAAATAGTACATATCATAATCTTACGTCCATCGTGAAATTATGACAATACTCTATGGCATTGTAGAATCTTTTTGCTGTTGGGGTCATATTGAAAATTGTATCTGAATAAAGCCAAAATCTACCAACTCTTTCAAAGATGATTTGAATTACTCTGCGAAGAAAAAGAAATGAGAATAATGTATCACAACATCTATTTTGTTTCCGACTGGTTCAAAAGATCAAAGTTACCTATCAGACGTTTCCATATATTGTTCAACATTTTTTGGTATTGTTGTCATAGGTATTCCCAATGAGCTTTCTAAAAACATTATAAACTTTTGGAAGTAGATGAATAATTAAATATCTTCATACTACTATTGATTCAATTCAGTCATATAAGTAGATATTAAAAGTCATTAATTTGAAATTAAATATTGTAAAAGTCCTTAAAAATAAGTTTTCAGAACAAAAAAAAAATTAATTTTTCTATTTCTTATATTGTAACGGAGATGAGTTTACGTAAAAGGGCAGATTTTTCCCGTTTTGGAACAGTCCCTATAAATATTGTTATTCTTATTCAAAGAAAGACATCCCATGTTTATTAAAAGGCACCTTCCTTTATTTTATTTAAAAAGTAGGGGAGACCACCCTACAGTAGATAATGATCCTACAATAGATAATACTTAATTATAAGCACAAATATAAATAAAATAATCGGTTATAATTTTAATATATTAACGCGTATAATGTCTTAAGTACTAATTATATGCAATAAATTATTTAACATCCATTAATATTTTGAAATAATGATTATCTACTGTAGGATCATTATCTACTGTTGGGTGGTCTCCCCCATCTATAAAAAAATTGTCGCTAAGAATTATATATAACTTAGTTACTCTCGACAATAATAAACATCATATTGTATAATTATGGGCATTTTGAAAAAAAAAAAAAGTTTTCATCGACAAACGAAAGTATTTTAAATCCCCATAATTTTAATAAATCCAGGGATCACAGCGCAAAAGGAGCTCAAAAAGGGGAAATAGGTCCATTTTTCCGAATATGGGGAAAAATTAAACATTAGTTTTTACATATATAAAACAAGAAACAATCTTTTTGAAAGAAATTTCACATTTTTAAATTATATTAAATCATATAAATGATTTCTGCCATTCAAGAATTTATTTTTAAAAATTGGATATACACGAAAAAAATTAGTATTTCAAACCAAAAAATGGTGGAAATTTAATCTTTGAATTAGCTATGTGACTTCGTGAGTCTCAGATGTCATGCAAAACCGAAACTTCAAATTTTGGGTTAGTATGAAATACCGAGAAATTGAATAAATTTCAATCCAAGTTTTAAACAAGTATAAAAACTAGTTCTGTTATCAATTTAACTCATTTTTATTTAAAATATGCCTTTAAAACTATCTAATTAGAAGGTAAACTTTTAAATCAATTATCAATTTCAAATCTCTGTGTCAATCCTATTTCATTAGCGCCATATTCACAATTTGAATATTCTTAATTCAGCTATATAATACTTCTTATCATTTATCTACGTGCAATTCATTAATTATAATACTTACAATAAATTCAGCAGCAAATATCTGCTTTAAATATTTTACCAATATCGTTGGTTCTTTTCTAATAATATTTTAGCCAGATTAAGGATAAATATCATTGGTTTAGCTATATATTTTTTTCAGTGTATTTAGGTTACATAATGAAGTTTGAATCCTAGAAGAACTTGATTGGATGATTCTGATGGTCGTCAAAATCGAAAAAGGATCTTTATCTTTTAACGATCTTCTTATTTTGTAACAAAAAATGAATAAAAAAATATTGGGACCATAATTCAGGACATCTATTCAGGCGCAGTTCCAGAGAAGGGCTTTGGGAGGAGCCATCCAATAATTCCCTCTCCACTCTCCAGGGGTGGTTAATAATAATTTTAAAGTTATTTCCTTGCTTTAAATTTGTATTATAAACTGTAAAAATATATCAATCATGAATGTTATAAACATAATTAACAAATTTTTAAATAGGAACCAGGTTTTTATATTTACAAGCTGCGTCTTGTATGTCATGGTATAATCATTAACCCGGGAGTACCGCGCGATGGTCATTTCGACCGATAGCAATATTATGGGAAACATCCTAATAATTCTACTCAAAGAGTATAAATAATAAATAAATTTTATATTTTATTGACTTTTACGTGAAGACATTCAGATTTGTTCAGATACAAAATTAGGGGTGATCTTAAAGGTTGTTGAATATTATTATGGGGTTGGGAATATAACTTGGACTTTTCTGAAGGTGAGTTGGGTCATTATTTCAAATTTTCCAATTTTATACGTTTACGTAAAGGCTCTTCGGAGCTGTTCAAGTAAAAAATTAGGGGTGGTCTTAGGAGTTGTTGAATATTATTGTGGGGTTTGGAATATAACTTGGGGGGTTTCTGTAGGTGATTTGGGTGATTATCTGAAATTAAAATTTTTTTTAGACTTTTACGTGAAGACCTTTCGGATCTGTTCAGATAAAAAATGAGGGGTGATCGTAGGGGTTGTTGAATATTATTATGGGGTTGGGAATATAACTTGGGCTTTCCTGACTGTGATTTGAGTGATTATTTCAAATTGTGAAATTTGTTGAGACGTTTACGTGAAGGCTCTTCGAATCTGTTCAGGTAAAAAATTAGGGTTGGTCTTAGGGGTTGTTGAATATTCTTATGGAGTTGGGAATATAACTTGGGATCTTCTGAATATCATTTGGGTGATTATTTCAAATTGTGAAATTTTTGGAAACGTTTACGTGAAGGCTCTTCGAGTCTGTTCAGGTAATAAATTAGGGGTGGCCTTAGGGATTGTCGAATATGATTATGGGGTTGGAAATTATAACTTTGGGTTCTGTGATCACGAAAATTATCCATTTCGCTCATGCTTACGATGAGACACGTGCTTCGCGTCAAACGAAAGAAGAGACTAACGTTGGTAGGCGCGTGACGGTCATTTAGACCGACGTGACAACTACGAAGGAATAATAAGGAGACCGAACTGTCACATGACAGTTGACATGTTGACATGTGGGAAACTTTTTCGGATCTGCTAAGAGCAACGGCATCGTAAGTGCCAGGCCTGTGAGGCGTAATCACTCTTCTGCGTAACGTGTCCTCTTCTCACGCACCAACCGGAAATTTATTTCGCGCTGTCAACTTATGTGAAAAAAGAGTTTTTGTCCGATCCCCCTTGAAAACGCGCCATTGCATGCTCGTGAGGCAGGCGTAATGTGGCCGGTTCCAGCCCAGTGACGTTCGCACATGCGCACTCCGCCGCCGGGCCAACATGAAACTTTACGCCCGCTACATAACACTTCACGCCCGCTAAATAACACTTTACGTCCGCTACATGAAACTTTACGCCCGATACACATACACACTTATAATCTAAAATTGTCAAGCACACCAAACATCCACTATGTGCTTAACATGCTTGTTTTTAAGAAGGGTAGGACAAAAAGTATGGTGTGTATCAAGGGCGTACGGCTATTTTGACGAGTGTGAACTTGCCGCCCGAGCGAGGATTGTATCAGAAAACTGGAAAGTATAGAATTATTCACGGATTTTGTATTTTGACTGCTGAAATAAAAGAGGATTGCATAACCTCATTTTGCCTGCACGAATCGCACAAATATATCAATATAATGATAATCCACATTGAAAAAAAATGAAAAATATACAAAATTGGTTTTTGACACAACTTTAAAGAGCAAAAATGAATTATCACGTCTTACAATTATCAATTAGGTATCAATTAAAACTTTCTACTAAATAGGCAATTCAGGGTGGCCATTTTAATCCAGGAAAAATCATTCGTATGATGTTCAACCAACTTTGGTTCAACAAACGAGCATAACCTCTCTAACATACTCTATTTTCAGAAGCTCTTTCGCTCGCGCACTTTCACGTGCATGTGAAGAGGACATGTTGCGCTTGCGCAATCACAATAGAGTGATTACTACTTACAGGACTGGCATTTATGGTGCCCTTGCCCTGAACAAATCACATCGATGGGTTCTACGAATATTAGGCTATTGTTCCGTTGCTGTTAAGAAAGCGACTATCATCCCATTACGAATAAGTACTGGTCTATCGTTCCGCTACGGATAAGAACTAGTGTACATTCATTTAGCTAAGTTTTCAGGTGGAAGAAATGAAATTTTGCATTCGTAAATCAAATCAGGAACTAAAAATAAATGAAAAAGTTTTGAAAGTAATAATATTTATAGCACGATCTTGATAAATAATCCAAAACAAATCTCTTTTCGGTTGTAGCAATGACAAAAATGTGTAGTTTTCTGTTCTCTTGTCTGTTTTGTGTGTCATTTTTGTAATATTTTCAGAAATAAGCTAATAAAAAATTAAGGATATCGTTTCGAAGATGCTCATTGATAGAAATAGCAATTAATTATCTTGTTGATTACAGTTTTCTGTCTTAAGTCAAATTTGTCCAGATAAAATTTTAAACATAACCTATAAGTTATGTCATTATGGAAAATGGAGTTTAGGAACTTTTAGCAATGTATTAAATAGAAAATAATACAATATTTTCACAATTAATTGTGATAAAGTTAATGAACTAAAAGTATTTGTAATCATCGTGATTTATTATTTGAGAAATTTACATTCGAGATGCTATTGTATGGATGATAGCCTATTATTCGTCGGAACATTTCCTACGAATTCAAAACTCCAGTATTTTTTATTACAGTTTGTAACGCAATCTAGGCTCCTATAACTTTCAAAACAAGAAGTTTTTGAAGATTTTTATTTCTTTTAACACTTCTACGCGTTTACTAAATTTCTTAACAAATGATGTTAGACTAATTCTTATCCGTAGCGAAACGATAGACTAATGCTTAATCGTAATGGGATGATAGTCGCTTTCTTAACGGTAACGGAAAAATAGCCTAATATTCGTAGAACCCATCGACGACGTATTTGCAAACTTGTAACAAAGGGGCAACGTGCAAGAATCTCCGCGCAGCCGCGTAAAAATATAGATAAATACCTTAACCGAGAATAGCTAACCGGAAAACAATAACAGCGAACGAGTTTATATTGTATTTCAAAATATACAAAACCGTCGGTCCAAATGACCAACGCGCGCATACTCCCAGGTTCAACAAGTATAAAATATTCATAAAATTTTCGAAGTCAAGCATAAAATATAAAAAGATTATTTTTAAACAGCAAAATTTAGGCGTTTATTTCCGCTCTGCGATATTCATATTCCCGGTTCAAATCCGGGCTGAGGCAGATTTGTTCTTGTTCTTAAAAAATTATTTTTTTGAAGTAACAGTTTTAACCAATCAAAATTTTCATTAATTACGCGGGCCCACAAAAAAAGTGTGTTGTGCGAGAGATCAGAGCTTGGTATCTACACGTACTTTGGGGCGCTGAACACGAATCTGACATCAGTTTTTCCCGAGCACGTCAGGGTTTTCCCTAGATGCGGAAAATTCCCTAGTAAATCAGCTTTTCTGGGTATAAATTACCCTTGGTATTAAAATCATCTGGAAGCAAATCAGGCATGATATTTTCATGTATTTTGGTGCGCCGAATACGAATCTGAGACTATTTTCCCAAAACGCAGGGCATATAAGATCTGTTACAGTAAATATATATTAATTATTCCCATAGATCAGTGGTCGCCCTCTGGACATATACACTTGGGATGGCTGGTTCAAGTCCCGAAGCATGCAATTTTTATTACCTTTTTCCGAAATGACATTGACTACGAATTAAGGTGAATGGACACACATTCAATTCGCGCTGGCTCAGTTCGCTTCGACGAATCAGAAAACAGAATTCGGGCGAATTTAAACACTTTAATTCGCCGCAATCCTCCCGAATTAGTAGTTTCTATTTACTGGGATAGTAAATTTCAATGATCTTATTTGAAAAATTCGAGCCTTGGCTTGGGGGGGAGGCAAGCCGCTGTCTATAGGCAATTGAGAATTATTGATTTTTTGTAATAATTAGAGATTTCCATTCGGCATGCTTTTTCCAGCATAATATTGCTAACAGTTTATTTCCTCGGTTCCTGATGTGGTAAAAAAGTTATTAAAATTTCAGCATTTTTAAAACACAGTGAAAATTTGACTGACCAAAAAATCGTTATTTTTTTATATTTTTACAAAAAAATTGACATTTTTTGGCTTTAAAAACTTTTGGCTCTTTTTTGCTTCAAACAAAGTTATTGAATCTGAAATTTTTTTAAGTAAAACCTATTTTTCAGGTTTACATCTACAAGTTTCGTTGATAGCTTATGACTATGACAATACACAAGGAAAATTATTTAAAGTAAGATTCATATGATTTTTGTATTTCAGATAATTCACTTAATTTCTTAACTATAAAATATGTTAAATATTTGAAGAAGAATTTATAACACTTATTCCTTTTTTAGCTATATCGGAGAAAACTCTAAAAATATGTAAAACTGTACATATAATTTGAGATATTTTTTGCGGCCTGTAGAAGGCGAACAATATTAATTTTTCATGAAAATAACAAAAAATGACAATTTTTTGGGATAATTTTCCTTGCGTTTTAAAAATGTTTCAAATTTTAATCATTTTTTTAGTATATCAGGAACCAAGAAAAATGGACTGTTAGTAATATAATGCTGAAAAAAGCATGCTTTAATAGATGTCCTAAATGATGGTCCCAATAATTTTGTATTCATTTGTAGTTACGAAGGAAATAATCATTGAAAAATGCAGCTTATTTTTTGACTTTTCTGTTATTTTTAACCTAAACATTTTTGAGGCAGCGCTTAGAATCATACAATCGAGTTCTTCTAGTGGCCAACTTCATTAGTTGTCATCAATTGGAAAAATCGAGTATGGTTATCACTTTAAAAAAGGCGTTTTAGAAAATCCTATTAAGTAGCTGGAAATCCATTTACAGCGATATTAAAAAATCTCACAAAAATAAAATTCGGTTAATAAACCATTTTTATATGTTTTAAATTGTTCTCATAATCAAACTTATTATCTCTTGTAAAAAATACCATCATTAATTTAAAGTTTTATTTCAATCATAAATATTTTAGTTTGAAATCCGTCAAATCATAATTTGTAAACTTTGAATTGGTAAGATTTGGAAATAATATTTCAGACTGTTCAGCACAGTTGATAAACTGAATATATTCAATTTTTTAATAACTTAACTTTGTACATTTCAAATAAAAAGTGTTCAGCTTCTAATACTTCTTTTCATAATTACTGTAATCATATTTTATAACTGAAATGTAAAACGAACCATGGTTGTTACAGGTTTACTAATGTATTGTATAATGTTGAAAGAGAACAGTGGAAAAAGAAGAAGCTTTTCGAGAATAGGTGAAAAAGTGAAGTTAAACCCTTTTATTTCCTAGTAGATATTTCTACTGAAGAAATTGGTAAACGAGTTCGCACTGTTTCTATTAATATTATCGACAAATTCAGATTTAGTGAGTGTAGTTAATTGAATTTGCAATAAATAAATAAACTCTAATTAAGTTATCAAAGTGTCATACCACAAACGTTACGGAAGGAAGTAAGATTGAGGTAAGACATCACTTCAAATTCTGGTTGATCAATTTTTTCAGCCCATTCATCCATTAACAATATGGAAGTTTTTTGAAAAATTGTAACAAATGATTGCATAATTTTAGGAACGAATGCTGGTTGAATCAATTTTCGATGAACACGCCAAACATCACCTAATTGAAAAAATAAAATTGGGTGAATAATTCTCCTCATTTTCATTATGTATTTTTGAAATTGATCATATTTCTTACATTGAATTCATAAACTCTTACATGTTATATTAAATAAGGAAGAACTTACGTGGTGCAGTAAGTAAGCCATTGCCAAACCAAGGTCTACAAAACTCGTAAACAAAGCCCTTCCCTGTAGTTTTAGAGCTAAGATAGACTGTCTTGAAATAGAAAAAACAAAAATTGCAATTAAAAATGAACAATAAAATCGATCATTTTAAAAATTAACAAATTTCATTATGATAAATATTTCTCTTTACTTTGATGTGTTTGGGATCGTGAAGGATGACCGTTACTTTAGGGCCTATAAGGAACCGGCATGGTGAGGCATAAGTATAACAGAGTCTCGTAATTAGTTGCAAAACATCTGAAAAATAATTTCAAAAAAGTAAAATAAAATATAAAATAAGACATTTCATAATAATTAATATATGAACCAATATATTCAAATTGATGAAATTTTCTTTAATTTGAAGGCACACCCTTGAAAAAGCTTACATTTGGTAAAAAAAACTGCATTTTTTCTCAATTTTTTGAAAAAGAGCATATGGTGCAATATTTCTGAACTGCCCCAAGTTTAAAAGTCATGTCTTTCGATTGTCTTCACATTTTTAGAGTTTGTTTACCTATACGATAGTATTTCACTCGCTAATTTATAGACTTTTACCACCATCCCTATAGTCATAACTTCCTTTCTACAAATGCGAATTAAATTTTCTAGGAGTGATTTCTGAAGCGTTTTTATGCCCTTTCATTCCATGAAATCCATTGCTTTCAATTTTTTGATTTTTATAAACAAATTACGATGCAAAATGTGTATTCAACATTTTCCACATTTCGGGTATTTTCGTATTTTTTTAAAGTATTCTTAAACGGAAGCTTCACTTTTTTCCAATAAAAATGTTAGTCGACATTGTGGGACTGACAATAGTTATGCCGGTGACTTAACTGTATGGATTATTCTCAAGGAAGCTGAACGAAATTCATCATTATTTATTTAGTTCGCCTTTTTTACGCGCATTTCTTGCTTCTCTGCACTGTGTGCCCTTCCAACAATCACTCTGATATAGGCTCTTCCGACTTTAGATATGAGGTGAACATTCCGGCCAGATGCTGGTGGGTTGAAGGAAACTTCTTCCACGAGAAGGTCTTGATACTATCTGGTCCCGGAGCGGAATAGTTCTTCATGCCTCTTAATACGTTTTTCACCTCCTCGGTAGTGATAGGTGGGCATTCCTCCTCAGGTGTTATGAAGGCATTGCACAGCTCCTTGAAGCTACTTATATTCTTTGAGTTTTCTTTCAGTAGATGCTGGACTTCGTAGACTTCTCTCCAAAATGCCTCGACCTCCTCTGGTGTGGGCGTGTGGACGACAGTAACTGGAGGTTCTTCGAAGAGTCAAGATGGGTCAAACAAAAACTGTTGATTTGCTCTGATCCAACTCTCTTTCCGCTCTAGACTTCTCCTAGCGTTAGATAGTACTCGTATTCTGTCAACAAAATGCTGCCTGATGGTCAGTAGCGTTAACTTGTTGAGTGTGTGATGACACATCCGCAGTCCGCGCGCGAAATTTCGAACCTCGGCAGTGAAAGTCCTGTCAGATGTTATGTAGTAAATCACACACTGAATGCGTGAAGCGTACTGTCTTGCCCAGCCTATCTTTGTGCTGAGTTGATGCATTCGTCTTTTGGTCTTATGATCAACCGTTGGTTTTGTTTTCCGGTTTCCATCTGCCAATGCTCTCGCTGCATTATACACACTACAATTGATAGTCCAGAGGTTGGATTCTCCCGAAAAATCTTCACAAAGCTCGTCATCCAGTTCAGCCAGATCTTTGGGCTTGAGAGAAACCTAAATGTTGTTGTTTTCGGGGTCCTGAAGCATCGCTCTTCCTCTATTGGATGCCTGCTCGCGGTTGGTCTCAGTGTTGAGTAGGCGCTCCGCTTATATAACTCCTTTTCCGGAGTTCCTCGGCACGGTTTCGCAGACGTTTATGCGAAAAATGCGAGAGCTCTGGGTGTTTCTCGCACCACAGAGTATGCTGTCGCGTCATGTAACCTTTTCGTTCAGGGGCCATACTGGTATCATAGCACTCCAGCAGTTCGTACCTGAGTCTATCCATCCACTTGAAAGTAATGAGATTCTGCCGGTCAATCGCATAGACTCCGTCTTGATTGGCTCCTTCAACTCTAGGATAATCGGCATTGTTGTCCGACCCATTGTCGGGAGCCCTGCGCGTTCGATTGTTTTGAACCGCACTTACTACAACTATGTTTGGTGCTATCATCGCTGTTTCTACGAGCAGCTAGGGAAAAGGGTTCGTCCATCCTTGTAGAGCCCCGCATGTAAGGATGAGGCTGCATACTCTAAGAGGTCGCCCGGTATCCCAGAGTTATCGTTTGAGACACCTCACCCAGGTGCCATTCAGCTTTCGGCACGGTCGTTACGCCTCCGCTTAGGGGTTATTCCTTCGGGACCATCCCTGGACAACTGTCCGCGACTGCTTATTAATTATTGTAACCATATTCAGCAAAACCCCATGGTAGTTCGGTTCGATTCCCAAGGAGTCATAACCGAAACCGAATAT
>CAKNYM010020164.1:23973-46534 GCA_932195095.1 Andricus curvator
TATATATATGATTTAAAAAAAGGGTTGAACAACCACCGCAGGGTCCCACTGAGAGCAACTGCCATCTAAAAAATGACACCGGCTCCCAGTAGAACCGCGGTAAATCACACATATTGCCACGTCTCACAACCGTGAGATGGGTGGTCACAGGGCACGATGAAGTCACAACGACAGGCCGGCAAACCCTCGTGTGTCTTGAGGAAACGAAGCGACCCAAGGATGACAGCTTTCTGCATCCATCTCGCAAGTGCCTTGGCATATTCTTGGCACGCGGGTATGGCTTTAATGTTACAAACCAGTGATAGTTTCGCACCTCCGAGAGCACCGATCACAAGGACAATTACTTGAACCGAATATTTTGGGTATAGTCGTTGCAGCTCCCTTTTAAGGTCTTGATACCTCTCCTCCTTTTCTTTCTCCTTGGCAGTGATATTGTATTCGAACGGAGCCGAGAATTCAATCACGAATATAGTTCATTTCTCGAAGTCTTGGAGAACGATGTCAGGCCTCGAGTGTGCAACGGAAACTGCTGTCCGAAAATAGTAGTTCCAGAAAATTGGGCACTTCTCATTTTTGACAATTGACTCTATCTCCCTTGGAGCGTTCGGCAGGGCAAGGTCGCGACCTACACTGTAAGAGCGACAAAGATGTTAATAAAGCACTCTTAGGGCCGCATAAAGTCTATAGATATATGTGGTTCCTGCGTGCGTCGGACACTCCGATAGTATGTGTTCTAGGTACTCGGCATGTGCATGACACGCTCTGCACCTATCACTGGGAACTTCTTGACATAAAATTCCGTCACGGTATGCTAAGGTGGAAATGACACCGTCCTGGCATGCGAAAATAAAACCCTCTGTACCTGAATTAAGCCCAGATGATCTGAGGAAAGCAAAAGTTTGCTTCTTCGACAAGGACTGTTTTTCTACATTTCTGTGAAAGTTTCCGTGCATTTTCTTGTCGAGTAGCTCTTGGTGAAATTTTTCAACCTCTGCTTTCTTTACTTCGGCTTTCAGAAGTGAAGCATCTAGATGGAGTAATGCACTTTCCTCACGTCTGATGTGAATATTCAGGCCAAGGGTTTCGGCCGCTTGCTTCGCGGCTTTGTAAAGGAACGCTCCTTCGCCAATCATCTCGTGGTTCCTGACCATTTTTAGGAGAGGATCTCTGCCATTTGCAACGATGTAAGCTGTACTTATAACAATTTGGTTATAAAGACACTGGAGATTCAGAAGTCCGCGTCTGCCTTGACGGCGTGAAATGTATAATCGCGGAACTGACGAATTGATATGCAAGCTTTTATGCATATGCATGATCTCGCGTGTGGTGAAATCAAGGGCCTTAAGCTCGTTCTTCGTCCATTGAACCAACCCAAACGAGTAGAGTAGAACGGGGACAGCAAGCATGTTAGTCGCAGATACTTTATTCAACGCCGGCAGATTGGAATACCAAATCTGTCGAAGAAGATGCTTGTATCTGCTTCGGAGAGACTTCTTCACTGATGTTACGTCCTGAATGCGGCTTTGAGGCACGCCCAGGTATGTATAGGTCTCTCCAGTATTAAGATGTCTAATAACACTTATATCCACAGGCTTAGGGGCCTTGGGAACGCCAGTAATCTTTCCTTTCTTCAGATTAATTTTGGCACACTTGTCCAAACCAAATTCCATCCAAATCTCTCCTGTGTAGTTCTTGACGATATTTATAGCAGTTTAAAGTTTGGTTTTACCAGAGGCATAGATCTTCAGATCATCCATATAGAATACATGTGTGACCTTATGCTCGCGCTGATTAGCGTCGCCACAGAGGTATCCAGGAGAATTTCTTAGTGCGAGAGATAGAGACAGAAGTGTGATGCAGAAAAGCAAAGGGCTCATGGTATCACTTTGAAAGACACCCCTCTAGAAGGGGACGTTATTGTTGTCACACGATAATTTCTAGATGAGATAGTAAATCTAGTTTTCCAAAGAGCCATCAATCTCTCTATGCATATTACTATTTACATATTACTACTAGCTTTCCGGTAGTCAATCCAGGCCATTGACAGGACGCGCTGATGGCCTGCAGCGTCTTTACAGACAGACCTGTCAATTAGCAGGTCTCTCGATAGCCTGCTACACCTTTTTTCGAGCCACGTTGTTCGTACATCTCTCGCCATACAGGCTCAATTCGTCGAACAATCCTGTCGTTGAGGATAGCTGTAAAGATCTTATACAGTGTGTTCAAAAAAGTTATTGGCCTGTAATTGTCTGGGTTGGAAAAGTTGCCTTTTTTTGGTAGGAGTATAGTGCCTCCTAACATCAGCCACTGTAGAATGGGCGTTTCCGACTTTAAATATGAGTTGAATATGCGGGCCAAATGTTGGTGTGTAGAAGTAAACTTCTTTCACCAGAAGTTCTTGATACCATCTGGTCCTGCAGCGGAAAAGTTCTTTGTGTCTCTAAGTGCTTGTTTCATCTCTTCGGCAGTGATTGATGGATATTCCTCCTCAGATGGTATGAGGTTGTCACAAAACTCCTTGAAGCAGATGATATTATCAGTATCTTCTTTCAACGCCAGTGTTTTTGGGATCTTGTAAACTTCTCTCAAAAAAGTCTCTACCTCGTTGGGCTTGGGTGGATTTTTGACAGAAATAGGGTGATCACTGATGAGGCGAGATGGTTCAGCGAGAAACTATTGATACTCCCTGATTTATCTCGTTCTCTTCTGTATCCTCTTTCTTGCTTCTGATAACACCCGTATTTTGTTCAACAATGTGCTGCTTGATTGTCAGCAGCTTCGACTAGTTCAGTGTGTGATTGAAGATCCTTAGTTCTTGAGCGAACTCTCAAACGCTTTCCGTGAATGGCCTACCAGATGTTATGTAGTCAATCACACACTGAATACGGGACGCATTCTGTCTTGTCCATCCAGTCTTCTTGTTCAGTTGATGCAAGCCTCTTTTGGTCTTTTAATCCATCGTCGGTTTTAGCCTATGAGTTGAATCAGCGAATGCTCTCGCAGCACCATAAACTGAACAATTGATGGTCCAGAGGTCGGAATACTCCGAGATATCCTCGCGAACGGAGACATCCATTTCAGCCATATCTTGGGGCTTAGGAGGAACCTGTATGTCAATGTTTCTCCTTGTCCTGAAATCGATATCATCTCTCAGAAAGTGTCTGCTTCCCGCGGTTGGTCTTATTGTCGCTTCCTCATCTTCCTCTGCAGCTTGTTCAACCAGCGGTTGCGGAAGCGCTCCGCGTGCATATCCATTTTTCAAGAGGTAGGCACGCTGATTTCGCAATGAGTGATGCGAAACATGCTGAAGCTCTTGGTGTTTCTGGCATCACAGAGTGTGCATACGCGACACCAAGGTTCCGCGAAAAGGGATAATGCTGGAATCGTAGCATTCTAGCAAGACATCCTTGAGTTGATTCGTCCACTCAGTGTGGGCGTTTCGCCGTTTCGTCGTCGTGTTTCCATCTAAATTATTTGCAGTACCCCGAACTCTAGGGTGATCGGCCCTGTTTGCCGACCGATTGTCGGGTGCTTTGCGCGTTCAATCGTGTTGAACCGCATCTATAACTTTTTGGTCGTTTGATGGTGCTACTGAAATTATTTAGTTCAAGCATTGACCTGACACTGCTGCTGAAGATTTCTGGCCAATCATCTTAACGCCCTTCATCCTGAAGACGCTGGAGGGGCTGATCGAGAGATAGATCAGGGATGAGGTGCTTTTGGGCTCTCCGCTGCACAGAGGGCAGCACGCTCATCAGGTAGGCTGCTCGGTAGAAACTGCGCTCCATGCTGTCGTGGAAAAATTGGAGTACCAGCTGGAACAGGAAGGGTATGCTGTGGTCACCTTCTTGGATATAGAGGGTGCCTTCGGCAATACCCATCCAGAAGATATCTGTCGAGAGGCTTCAAGGTGTAGCGTGCCAGACCAGCTAGTAAACTGAACAGGAAGCATGCTACGCCGGAGGCGACTCGAAGCTCTGTGAGGCGAAGGCCTAATGAGGGGAATAGCGCCGCGGGGATGCCCACAGTGGTGTTATTTTGATTTGAAAAATTGTAATAGCTTAAGGAAATCAAACTGGTTTGATGTACATTTAAATTCTTTTTATTTTCGAAAAATCCAATTTTCCAAGCGTGTCTAAATTTGTATTAAAAATTCGAATAAACGACTGCACGCTTCTAAATACAACCCCACAACAGAGTGCAGGGTATGCGGCAGGGATTATGAAACATCCCTGCGTCTCTTATGCCAGTGCCCGGCATTAGCTAGACTCAGGCAATAAACCTTTGGGATGCATTTCATGGAACCTGAGGAAATTATAAAGCGATTAGCGGTTTACATACTGGGCTTCATCAAGAGGTCTGGGGTCAACTACTGAGAGCGAATAGTTAAGGGTGTGGCACAATAGGCTTTATAGCTTGAGCGCCAGGGGGTTCCATCGAGGTTTCCCGGCCGCATATAAACTAAACCAAACTAACTTTACTGTACTTTTTCATTTTGTCACCTTTTCTGAGGTTTTTTAACAAATTTATGTATCATGTGAGAAACCTCGAATTTTTACATTTAAGGGATAGTTTAACAGCCCTGGAAGTCTATTTGTTTTTTCAATAAATCGAAACTTCTTGGGGGATGTTCTCTCGAATCGAAGGATGTCTTTTGGATGCGGAAGGAGGTCCAAAGATTTTGCTATGCTTTCTTACATGTGGAGGGGGGGTCGTGGTCCAAACCATTCATCAAATAAGATGTTTTCACGTCTGTGAATCACTAAAAAACAAAAGTTAAACGGTTTAGTTCGGAACAAATGTTTTCAGTACGACGGATCCTAGTTTCGAACTAGACCCCTGGGCAGAGCATCAGCTGCGACTTCTTCTCGCAAGAGAAATGAATCGCCAAGAATATAAGTTAGTGCTAATTTAGGAGCACGAATTAATTAAAGCTACGATCCTTTGCGGAAGCATGCAAAATCCAAAGACTTCCTCATGGAAGACGTTCAGTTTCATATTTTCTTGAAATTTATATAATTAAATATTACTTAATATTTTAGATGTTTTCAAAATTCATGATTATGACAAAGTATGACAACAAATTTAAATAAAAGAAAATCACTTGTCAATTTTTAAGATGATTATATGACATTTTCATGAAATTTTAGAAAATTATCAATTTTTCTCTGGATTCTTCCATTAATAATATTTAATATAAAATACTACATTCCTTGTCAAATTTACGTAACGATTAAGTACATCTTTTTATATGAAAAAATGTAGGTGGTCATGAACCTATGTGCTAACCAAGGTCTAAGCAGAGGTGTAAATAGAGGACAGACCTTGTTTCTTCTTCCGGCCACTTGGACCAAGTCCCAAGAAAAGAACAGGTTTTTTCGGGAAGTGTGCCAGGTCATTCAACTGTTTTGTTGAGAATAAAATAAAAATAAAATATAAACGATTACATTTCTCGTTGAAAATTAATCTTTTTGGTTGAAAATTAACTTTTTCAACCTGAAAATTTAACTACTCTATTTTTTGGTAGAGAATTGATCTTTTCTCTTTGAAAATGTAACTATTTGGTTGGAAATTTATATATTCTAAAAAAATTAATGTATTTTGTTGATTTGGTAGAAATTTCATCTTTTTGATCAAAAAAGAACTTATTTGGTTGAAAAAGTATCTGTTTTTGTTAGTGATTCAGAAATTCATCTTTTTAAGATAAAAATTCTAGTAACTTGTTAAAAATTCGTTTTTTTTTCGTTAAAAATTAATCTTTTTACCTAAGAATTTAACAGTTTGATTGAAAGTTCAACAGTTTGGTAGAAAATTCAACTGTTCTGTAAAAAACTACTTTTTTAATTGAAAATTATTTTTTTTTTCAATGAAAAGTTAACTATTATATTTCTAGTTAAAAAATGATCTTTTCTTGTTTACAAATTGAACTATTTGGTTAAAAATATATGTATATTGTTGGAAATGCGTACTTTTTGATAGAAAATAAATCTTCTTGGTTCAAAATTCAACTATTTTGTTAAAAGCTTATGTATTTTTTTTCAATATTCGCGCTTTTGGTTTACAAATTCATTCATTCTAGTAAAAATTTTATTAAAAATGCAATTGTTTGTTTGAAAATGAATCTCCGGCTCTTACAGTCAGCCACGTTGCTTTCGGCTACCTCCCCAATGCAACGAATTATGCGGTTACGACACCAGTATCGTGCAGTGCCACTCACAATAGGCCTCTCTCCGATGGAGGCCATGGTTCGGTTGGGAGTGGCAATAGGACTGAACCGAGGAGAAGACCAGGCAATGGCCCCGGACAAACGCTAGAAGATCGATTTAAATGGTCGGTCCGACTCAGGAGGGACATCCTTACCTGTTGGCAACGAAGCTCACCGGCGCAAAGAGGATTCATGTAGAGGTTACATGACTGTTGGGTCAATATACACCCGGAATATGCTCACAAAACGCCTCAGTATTCAAGAGATCAGGTATCCTTTTTGCGAAAAAACGGATATGAAGCTCTTTATCAACAAGAAGAAGAGCAACATCCTCCAGCGAACATTCCACTCGTTCCAGCAAGACCACCTTTGCAGATAGCCGATAATGCCAACATGAGAAGCAGGAGATCCATCCACCAAAAAGACTTTCTCTGGATGGACAAATCAGCTGAAACTAATACTGCTCTCCTCGATTTGATCCCAAAAAAAGTTAGTCTATGGAATCTGAACTGTGTAGTTTACAAGAAGGCGGTCTCTCTGCTTAGCGACAATAGAAGTAACGATACTTCAGTACGCCTGAGTAAGACTCGCAAGCGTATTGCACAGCTTTAGTTTAAAATTGAAACGGTGAGATGGCATGCATCAAATATTCAGTGTGTGATTAGCTACATAACATAAAAAAAAATTCACTTCAAAAGTTAGGACACTTGCTCGAAACTTAAGGAAAGCAAATCATACGCTAAACAAGTGTAAACTGTTGGCCATCAAGCAACACTAGACGCAAAAAATAAGATCTCTTGCAACAGCAAAACAGCGCCTTGAACGGCGAGTAGAGTGAATTCAGGAAAATTCCACCTTTTCTACTCATCCTTCCCGTCTGTTCAATAAAACGTCACGTGCCTTTGAAAATCCGCCTAGACAAGAAGAGATTCAAGTCTTCTGGGAGGAAGTATATGGAGATACTTATCAGCTAAATGAAAACGCTTCAGATATATCACTCTTTCGTAACTTTTGCCAAAGGCAAAGCTTACAAGGTCCAGAGGAAGAGTGTCCACTAATTAATGCTGAAGAAGTGAAGAAAGTTATCGCTAGAACTAAGAACTTTTCATCGCCAGGGCCAAATAAAATCAACAACTTTTGGTGGAAGAAGTTTACTTCTACGCACAAACATGTAGCTCGTATATTTACTACTTTCTTACACGAAGAAGAACCCATCCCGCAGTGGCTAGTGAAAGGACGCACGGTATTGATCCCTAAGACCAAAGATTTGTCAAGTCCAAAGAACTACAGGCCCATAGCTTGTTTAAACACCAGCTACAAGCTATTCACTGGCATCCTTAAAGAGAGGATATTAACATCTATCGAGCCGGTATGGAGTGCAATAGTTGAACAACGTGGATGCAAGAGAGGTCTGGCAGGTTGCAGGGAGAACCTGTTAATAGACAGGTGTGTTACCCAGGACTCGATCAGGTATCGACGCAATCTGCCCATGGCTTGGATTTACCATAAGGCATTCGATAACACGAACCATGAGCTACTTATTAAGCTCCTTGAGTGCCTGGAGGTGCATCCAAAAATAGTCAGATGCATAAAAGAGCTAATGCACTTGTGGCGGACAAGATTTGTCATAACATCTGACAAAAGACAAGTGACTACAAGCTATATCACATATAAGAGGGGCGTCTTTCAAGGAGACTCTCTAAGTCCGACACTTTTCAGCATCTTCGTCTTGCCTCTATCTACTGTGCTCCGAGGCAAAAGCTCTGGATACCTATGTGGCCCACCGAACAAAAGAGAATATAAGGTCAACCACCTTTTATACATGGACGACCTTAAACTCTTTGCTTCCTCGAAAGAGGACCCTACACATCCTTGTGGAGGCGGTAAATAGGTACTCTGAAGCGATTGGCATGAGCTTCGGAATGGACCACTGTGCCTGCGTCCACCTACACCAAGGAAGACTAGAAACTACATCATCGCGTCACGGTCAGGATATTCAACTCATCGGCGGAAATACCATTCAACATGTTGGTATTGGAGAAACATATACACACTGTTAAAAATGTTTGAAATTCTCCAACACTTCTACAATACAAGCGTAAGGCAAAATTGCAAACACGGTATTGGAATGCCGAAATTGCAATACATGTATTGTAAGCGTCGTAAATCGTAAAGTCACCGTCGAGAATTCCAATACATGTATTGTAGCGTTTATATCGCTGCATTATCCGTTGCATTTGAAAACTACAACATTATGTATTGTAGCGTTACCCTACATTTCGGAAATAAACTTCCAATACATTTAGTGGAAGTTTTATGCGGAATTTTTTAACAGTGCATATCTTGGAATACCGCAAGCGGAAACCCCAGATGTGCGTGTGTTAAAAACGGCCCTTGGAAAAAAGTATCGCCAAATTTTCAGAAAAATTTGGGCTTCCGAATTATCTGAAAAGAATAAGATCCAGGTGACCAATATACTGGCCGTTCCTACACTGCTCTACACGCTTGATGCAGTAAAATGGAACGTCGATGAGTTGAAGCAACTTGACCGAAGCACACGCAAGATGATGACAATCCATCGAAGTCATCATCCTAGATCTTCCGTACCTCGAATATACCTCCCTCGAGATAAAGGGGGTAGAAGCTTGCTGAGCTTAGAGTGTCTTCATCGCAGAACGCTTCTGGCAACAGCCTGCTCAGTTCTAAATAGCACAGATTCTCTTATGCGACTCGTACATTAAAATGAAGTCGTCAATGCTGCGGCGTTTCTATACCGTGCCGCAGATAGGGCCGCAGAGGAGCTTGGCCTTCCATTTGATTTCAGCGACACTACACATGGCCCAGCATCACTAACACCTTTGGTGCTCAAAAGTCGTGTACAGGAAGCAGAACATACCTTTCTACTAAGAGAACATGCTGACAAGCCCCTTCATGGTAAATTCTACGGGATTATACGTAGAGAACAGCTCTCGATGGGTCTGTCCAACATGTTTCTCAAGTCTGCTGTATTGAAATCGGAGACTGAGGGATTTCGTGTTGCCTGTTAAGACGGCGTTATAGACACATTAGTTTACCGCGAGCGCATAATGAATGTACCTGTAGGCGATACCAACTGTCGAGCGTGCAAGCAAGAGCCAGAAACACTTGGACATGTTCTCAGTGGATGGTCAAAATATGCATGCTGCGGGTACATAGAGGAATTTCTCCACCACTTAACGTATCAGTGCTACGAAGCCTGATATTGTTCTCCAAGATCTGAAGAACAAGATCATTTACGTGATTGAATTCTCGGCATCAGCCGATGGTAATATCACGGCACAGGAGGAAGAAAAACGGGCTACATATCAAGCACTTCTTTTCGAACTGAGCAGGCTGTACCAAGGCTACAAAGTCCATCTTGTAGTTCTCATAATCGGCTGTCTTGGAGGTATGAAAGCTTCATTTAGTAGCCAACTCAACAAGATTCCGGCTTGCCAGCGTCAGACTCATTCCATCGCGAACCGTATGCAAAATGCTGTTTTTCTGGGATCACTTCATCTGGTCCGTCAACACTGTTCCTCTTAACATTCTACAAAGATTGGTAGGTCTGAAAAAGTATCCAGAGGTGAAACCTTCAACTCGAACTGTCCCGTCTGCCGCGTAAGGTCATCCGCGGCTAGAGACCTGACTCCAAGGTATAGTCTTGCACGATGTTATCTCGCGTGGATTTCCCGCTCTTGCTTACCTTCTAGGACAGAAGGAGCAGAAGTGGATGACGTATACGTTCCAGTTGCTCGAGGGGAGGCAGATATATTCGAGGTACGGAAAATCTAGGATGATCACTTCGATGTATTGTCAACATCTTGCATGTGCTTTGGTCAAGTTGCTTTAACTCATCGACGTTCGATTTCACTACACCAAACGTCTAGAGCAGTATAGGAACGGCCAGCATATTGGTCGCATGGATCTTATTCTTTCCACCTAATTCGGAAGCCCAAATTTTTCTGAGAATTTGGCGATACCTTCTTCCAAGGCCGTTTTTACGACACGCACATTTTGGGTTTCCGCTTGCGGTATTCTAAGATATGTATATATTTCTCCAATACCAAGATGTTCAATGGTATTTCCGCCTATGAGTTGAACATCCTGATAGTCACGCGATGATGTAGTTTCTAGTCTTCCTTGTGTAGGTGGACGCAGGCACACTTGTCCAGTCCGAAGCTCATGCCAATCGCTTTAGAGTACCTACACTGTTAAAAATTTCCGCATAAAACTTCCACTAAATGTATTGGAAGTTTATTTCCGAAATGTAGGGTAACGCTACAATACATAATGTTGTAGTTTTCAAATGCAACGGATCATGCAGCGATATAAACGCTACAATACATGTATTGGAATTCTCGACGGTGACTTCACGATTTACGACGCGCACAATACATGTATTGCAATTTCGGCATTCCAATACCGTGTTTGCAATTTTGCCTTACGCTTGTATTGTAGAAGTGTTGGAGAATTCCAAACATTTTTAACAGTGTATTTACCGCCTCCACAAGGATGTAAAGGTCCTCTTTCGAGGAAGCAAAGAGTTTAAGGTCGTCCATGTATAAAAGGTGGTTGACCTTATATTCTCTTCTGTTCAGCGGGCCACATAGTTATCCAGAGCTTTTGCCTCGGAGCACAATAGATAGAGACCAGAGGGAGATGCAGAAAAGTATCGGACTTAGAGAGTCTCCTTGAAAGACCCCCTCTTTTATATATGTGATATAGCTTGCAGTCACTTGGCTTTTTTTAGATGTTATGACAAATCTTGTCCGCCACAAGAGCATAAGATCATTTATGCATCTCACTATTTTTGGATGCACCTCCAGGCACTCAAGGAACTTAAGAAGTAGCTCATGGTTCGGGTTATTGAATGCCTTACGGTAGTCAATCCAAGCCATAGACAGATTGCGTCGATACCTGATCGAGTCCTGGGTAATACACCTGTCTATTAACAGGTTCTCCCTGCAACCTGCCAGCGGGATGGGTTGATCTCCGTTTAAGAAAATAGTAAATATACGAGCTAGATGTTGGTGCGTAGAAGTAAGCTTCTTGCACCAAAAGTTGTTGATTTTATCTGGCCCTGGCGCTGAAAAGTTCTTAGTTCTAGCTATAACTTTATTCACTTCTTCAGCAGTAATTAGTGGACACTCTTCCTCTGGACCTTGTAACCTTTGCCTTTGGCAAAAGTTACGGAAGACTGATATATCTGAAGCGTCTAAATTGAGCTGATAAGTATCTCCATATACTTCCTCCCAGAAGACTTGAATCTCTTCTCGACTAGGCGGATTTTTAACGGCACGTGACGTTTTATTGAACAGACGGGAAGGATTAGTAGAAAAGGTGAAATTTTCCTGAATCCACTTTACTCGCCGTTCAAGGCGCTGTTTCTCTGTTGAAAGATAATAATAATATTATTATGATTTAGTATTATTATTATTAATTGGGAAAGCATCCAGAGGCGACTGTTACCTTCAACGCTTGCAAAAGATTTCAAACATCTTATTAAATTAATCTATAAAATCCTAATCTCATCAGGCAGTTGACTTAGTCCGTGGCTGATGATGAAAAACCGCGTTCATCTTAGAACAAGTTGAAAAAAATATATGTAATTATAATATTTAAACTGAAAACTTACCTATATATAAATGACCTGTGATACAAAGATAAGCAGACCCAATTACAGGCAATGCTATCGGTCCGTGGATATGAGAAGTTTTTTTAATTAATTCTCTATTTCCGAAAAAGTGGTTAATAGCGAAAAGCAGCACAAATACACTGATCGTAATAATTGCTACTGTCGCCAACATTTTCTAAAATGAAAATTTTTATATCTTTCATTACATATTATTTAAAAATCCAAGTTGAAAATAGAGGAAGCATTATTGAATAGAATAAAAGTTTGAAAAATCATGCAATGATAGCGAACTAAAAAAAAGTAATAATGTAAAAATCAGCTTTACACTTCAAAGTTGCACAAAACTTCAAAAGTTATGTTCTCTAATAAACTTATTTAAATTAATAAAATATAACGTTTGACGAATCACTTACGAGAATTGATGCGAAACTGATTTCAACCATGCAGTTTCATTCCATTTTATATTTCATATGTTGAGTGACACGTGAGAAAATTTCACGCAATTACAGATGGTTGCATACCATACATATATAAATAATGTATTATTGTAATTATTCAACACAGTCAATAAGATAACAAAAATGTAGAAAAGTAAAAAACTATTTTCAAAAGAATAAAAAGTAATGGAAATTTGTAAAAGAAACCTGCAAATATTTTATGCCAGAGTCATTTCGTCACTAAGAAGTAAAACATACATTTAAGTTAAGATCTATGTTGTAGGAAGTTTAATTTATTTTAAAGTGTAATAGTTACGGTACATGCGTGACATTATTTTTCGACCGTACAAATCTACCGGACAAAAAAAAATTTTTATACAATTTATAATCGTTCCTTCTAGAAGAAATCGTCAAGGTCCTGCTATTGCGTTATCGTTTATTCATTTTTCTTTCAAAATATTTTTTAAAAGTAAAATACTGATCAAAGCAGAAATGACATTGTTCAATTTCTAAAAAAATGAAACCATCTTTTTCATGTTCAGAGATCGATTTTTTTCCAAATCACTTTCTATAGCAATAAGAGATATCCAATAAGCATAACCATCAAAATTTCTCCCCTATAAGGGGAGATCGCTAACTGTGAATTTAAGTTTCGGTTCATAATTTTTTTGAATGAAACCTCAGTTTTACTTTTCGAAAACAGTAATTTGCGCTTTTTTGTCGTTTTCGAGAAAATCGGCCTTGAAATATTTACTACGGACCATACAGAGTTTGGCGAAAACCCTTTTTAATCTGCAGGTAGCTCAGACAGTAGCGCTTCGGCTTCATAGCCAGAAGGTTGCGTGTTCGATTCTCGCTGCCTGCACTTTTGTGTATATATATATATGTATCATTTTTTATTTATTAAAATGTTTATAGATATAATTTCCTCCAATAATCTTCAAAAATTATGCAAATAATAATTTTTTAAATATCTTTTTTCACGAAAAATGGATTATTTAAATTTATCATGTTTTTTTGCAAATGAAAAACTTTTTAACGAAAGATTTTTAACAAAAAATTGTATTTTTAATCAGAATTTTCAAACAGATCATTAAATTTTTTTTGTGAGACACTGGTAGGTTAGAAAATTCTGATTAAACATGCAGTGTTTCGTTTTAATGCTCAGGCAATGAGCTTTCAGTAAAAATGTATGAACGAAAAATAAAATTCACAATTAGGGATCTCGTTTTTAAGTCTATATTCCGTGGCATAAAAATGAGATTCATCACTATTTTTAATTTACAAATTTATCTGCACCAATAGTTTTAGTTGGTGTGAAAAAGTTTATTAGTTTATTAATTGTAGAAATATTTATTAAGATTGTAAAGTTCTATCGAGGTTTTTGCGATCCAATTGACAGGAGATATCCAGTGAGCAAGAATTGAAATTAAAAACAAATTATAATTAATATTTTCCTAGTACTCTTCAGTACAAATGGTTTAACTCGTGATTTCTTGAATGATACAATGGAGATCAGGTACTCTTGAGGTAATGTAGACAATAATCTGAATAACAAAGAAATCTGAATATTTACTTCTTTTACCGACATCTTACATTTTGTTCCCTTGATCCCATAATGCCACTTGCAAAAAATATCTTTTTTAATCTTATCGAAATAGGTCAGGGAAAATCTGGAAATCAGGGAAATTTCTATAAGTGGCACATTAAATAACTGTTGAGGACAATAAACTTGAAATTTTCCAATTTAAATTTGAAATTGTTTTATTCCGTTTATAAAAGATTCTATGTTAAAAACGTTACAAGATTAAGATTCTGCCCTCTATTAGATATCTTATAGAAACTTATGAAAATGGATGAAATTTCCAAAAACATAATTTTTTGCTTTTTTGAAATTTCAGGCGAGCTGCACATAATATACATTTTTTCACTCCCAGGAAATATAATATAAATACAATCAAAAGTATTTTTATCATACTTTGTTAGTTTGTAATTATTTCTTTTCTTATTTCTTTGGGAGTATAAACGGTAAAAAACAATTACAGCCTTTATTATCGTGTCAGCATGCTCACGAACTTCCTCATCAGTGAAGTGTCCATTGTCTGCCATTTCTAACATAAAATCCAAAAATAATTTTTTCTCTTTCTCACCTGAAGACTCATTTTTCAAAACATAATTAAAACCGAAAATAGATTTGTAGTAACATTTACATGGTTTACCGTCATTTTGAAATGATTCACTTTTCAGATGGTTTATTCTCTTCTCAATGACCTGTAAATATAGCGAGCTAACCAGAAAATATTTGTGCTACACTCACCGAATTTCGGCGAGCATACATACAGACACATTCTGAAATTTTATGAGAATAAAAATAAAATGATTAGTATAATAATCGTACATTCATTGTGAAACTTTTTAAAAATTTTACAGCGTTATAGAATATTTTTGATGCTGGTGTCATATTGAAAATTGTATCTCAATGAAGCTAAGGTCTAGTCGTTCTTTGGTATGACATTTGAAATACTCTGCCAGGAAAAAGAAATGAGAAAAGTGTCTCTAAATCCGAATCAGTCAAAATTTTACTAATGCAATTAGTAGCATTCTGTCTGCCTGTAAAATTGGTAATTTATTACTTTCTACTAAATGAAATGGTAAGATTTATCTTACTAAATGAATTAGTAATGGTAATCCACTAACCTACTTATTAGTAGTACTAACTTACTATATCATTAAGTAGCAATGCATTGCTAGGGAAACATAATTTAACAATTATTTCAATACTTCCTGATGGCTTTTGAGTTTCAATTAGGAAAGTTTAATGTTTTCTCAATTTGTATTATAATTTTACATTTTTATATTAATAATAATTGTGTATGAATAATACAATATTTAACGTAATATAGCATAATTCTGAAGAATTTGGGTCTAACCTCAAGTAGCGTGAAAATTACAAAGTTCGATATTACGACAAAATTATTTAAGTAAACTGTTTTTCCATCCTTATACGCACTCCTAGTGAAAAAAGAGTACCACTTGGTATTTGAAAATTTTGTATTGCTAGTATTTATTGAGTAAAATGAGGATATTGAATTTTGCGAGACTAGAGCTTCTGCCCAACAGCCTTATAAAAGAACTTTTTTTTAAATATGCGAAGTATTGAACAAATATCTACTTTTCTAATTAATATGTGAGAAGTTGTAGGCTCCGGAAGCTACGATCATGGTTCTTTAAAAGCAACCAATCCCGACGCAACTGGAACGTGTACGTCATCCGCTTCTGCTCCTTCTGTCCTAGAAGGTAAGCAAGAGCGGGAAATTTACGCGAGAAAACATCGGGCAACACTGTTCCTTGGAGTCAGGTCTCTAGCCGCGGATGATCTTACGCGGCAGACGGGACAGTTGGAGATGAAGTTTCACCTCTGGATACTTTTTTAGAGCTACCAATCTTTGTAGAATGTTATGAGGAACAGTGTTGACGGACCAGATGAAGTGATCCCAGAAGAACAGCCTTTTGCATCCGGTTCGCGATGGAATGAGCCTGACGCTGGCAAGCCGGAATCTTGTTGAGTTGGCTAATAAATGAAGCTTTCATGCCTCCAAGACAGCCGATTATGAGAACTACAAGATGGACTTTGAAGCCTTGGTACAGCCTGCTCAGCTCGAAAAGAAGTGCTTGATATTTCGCCCGTTTTTCTTCCTCCTTTGCCGTGATATTACCATCGGCTGGTGCCGAGAATTCAATCACGTAAATGATCTTGTTCTTCAGATCTTGGAGGACAATATCAGGCTTCGTAGCACTGATACGTTGAGTGGTCGAGAATGAGAAATTCCAGTAGATCTTACACTGATCATTCTCCACAACGGACTCGAGTTCCCCCTGGGTGTATGGCAAGACGGGCAATAGATCAACACCATAGAAGTGCCTCAGATGGTAATATAACACTTTTAGAGCCGCATTGTGTCTCTCTATGTACCCGTATCGTGCATATTTTGAGCATCCACTGAGAACATGTCCAAGTGTTTCTGGCTCTTGCTTGCACGCTCGGCAGTTGGTATCGCCTACAGGTATATTCATTATGCGCTCGCGGTAAACTAAGGTGTCTATAACGCCATCTTGACAGGCAAAAAGAAATCCCTCAGTCTCCGATTTTAATCCAGCAGACTTGAGAAACATGTTGGACAGACCCATCGAGAGCTCTTCTCTACGTATAATGCCGTAGAATTTACCATGAAGGGGCTTGTCAGCATGTTCTCTTAGTAGAAGCGTATGTTCTGCTTCCTGTACACGACTTTTGAGCACCAAAGGTGTTAGTGATGCTAGGCCATGCGTAGTGTCGCTGGAATCAAATGGGAGGCCAAGCTCCTCTGCGGCCCTATCTGCGGCACGATATAGAAACGCCGCAGCATTGACGACTTCATGTTGATGTACTAGTCGCATAAGAAAATCTGTGCTGTTTAGAACTGAGCAGGCTGTAGCCAGAACCGTTCTGCGATGAAGACACTCTAAGCTCAGCAAGCCTCTACCCCCTTTATCTCGCGGGAGGTATATTCGAGGTACGGAAGATCTAGGATGATGACTTCGATGGATTGTCATCATCTTGCGTGTGCTTCGGTCAAGTTGCTTCAACTCATCGACGTTCCATTTTACTGCACCAAACGTGTAGAGCAGTATAGGAACGGCCAGCAAATTGGCCGCCTGGATCTTATTCTTTCCAGATAATTCGGAAGCCCAAATTTTTCTGAGAATTTGGCGATACCTTTTTCCAAGGGCCGTTTTTAACGCAAGCACATCATGGGTTTCCGCTTGCGGTATTCCAAGATATGTATATGTTTCTCCAATACCAAGATGTTGAATGGTATTTCCGCCGATGAGTTGAACATCCTGATCGTGACCCGATGATGTAGTTTCTAGTCTTCCTTGGTGTAGGTGGACGCAGGCACACTTGTCCAGTCCGAAGCTCATGCCAATCGCTTTAGAGTACCTATTTACCGCCTCCACAAGGATGTTAAGGTCCTCTTTCGAGGAAGCAAAGAGTTTAAGGTCGTCCATGTATAAAAGGTGGTTGACCTTATGTTCTCTTTTGTTCGGCGGGCCACATAGGTATCCAGAGCTTTTGCCTCGGAGCACAATAGATAGAGGCAAGAGGGAGATGCAGAAAAGTATCGGACTTAGAGAGTCTCCTTGGAAGACTCCCCTCTTATATGTGATATAGCTTGTAGTCACTTGTCTTTTGTCAGATGTTATGACGAATCTTGTCCGCCACAAGAGAATAAGCTCTTTTATGCATCTCACTATTTTTGGATGCACCTCCATGCATTCAATGAGCTTAATAAGTAGCTCATGGTTCGTGTTATCGAATGCCTTACGGTAGTCAATCCAAGCCATGGCCAGATTGCGTCGATACCTGATCGAGTCCTGGGTGATACACCTGTCTATTAACAGGTTCTCCCTGCAACCTGCCAGACCTCTCTTGCATCCACGTTGTTCAACTATCGCACTCCATACCGGCTCGATAGATGTTAATATCCTCTCTTTGAGGATGCCAGTGAATAGCTTGTAGCTGGTGTTTAAACAAGCTATGGGCCTGTAGTTCTTTGGACTTGATAAATCTCCAGTCTTAGGAATCAATACCGTGCGTCCTTCCACTAGCCACTGCGGGACTGGTTGTTCTCCGTTTAAGAAAGTAGTAAATATACGAGCTAGATGTTGGTGCGTAGAAGTAAACTTCTTCCACCAAAAGTTGTTGATTTTATCTGGCCCGGGCGCTGAAAAGTTCTTAGTTCTAGCGATAACTTTCTTCACTTCTTCAGCAGTAATTAGTGGACACTCTTCCTCTGGACCTTGTAACCTTTGCCTTTGGCAAAAGTTACGAAAGAGTGATATATCTGAAGCGTCTTCATTTAGCTGATAAGTATCTCCATATACTTGTTCCCAGAAGACTTGAATCTCTTCTCGACTAGGCGGATTTTTAACGGCACGTGACGTTTTATTGAACAGACGGGAAGGATGAGTAGAAAAGGTGGAATTTTCCTGAATCCACTTTACTCGCCGTTCAAGGCGCTGTTTCGCTGTTGAAAGAGATCTTATTTTTTTCGTCCAGTGCTGCTTGATGGTCAACAGTTTACACTTGTTCAGCGTGTGATTTGCTTTCCTCAAGTTTCGAGCAAGTGCCCTAACTTTTGAAGTGAATTTTTTATTTAATGTTATGTAGCTAATCACGCACTGAATATTTGATGCATGCCGTCTCGCCGTTTCAATTTTGAATTGAAGCTGTGCAATACGCTCGCGAGTCTTACTCAGACGTACTGAAGTTTCGTTACTTCTACTGTCGCTAAGCATGGACACCGCCTTCTCGTAAACAACGCAGTTCAGATTCCAGAGATTAACATCTTCGGGTAGCAAATCGGGGAGAGCAGTATTAGCTTCAGCTAATTTGTCCATCCTGAGAAAGACTTTTTGGTGGATAGTTCTCCTATTTCTCATGTTAGCATTATCGGCTATCTGCAAAGGTGGTCTTGCTGGAACGGGTGGAATGTTCGATGGAGGATGTTGCTCTTCTTCTTGCTGATAAAGAGCTTCATATCCGTTTTTTCGCAAAAAGGATACCTGATCTCTTAAATACTGAGGCGTTTGATGAGCATATTCCGGGTGCATATTGACCCAACGGTCATGTAACCTCTGCATGAATCCTCTTCGCGCCGGTGAGCTTCTTTGCCAACAGGTAAGGATGTCTCTCCTGAGTTGGTCTGACCATTTAAATCGATGTTCTCGCGTTTGTCCGGGGCCATTGCCTGGTCGTCGCCTCGGTTCGGTCCTATTGCCACTCCCAACTGAACCATGGCCTCCATCCGAGAGAGGCCTATTGTGGGTGGCACTGCGCGATACTGGTGTCGTAACCGCATAATTCATTGCATTGGGGAGTTAGCCCAAAGCAACGTGGCTGACTGCAAGAGCCGGAGCTCTCGGGCGATGGGGTCGCCACATCCCTACGCCTATTCTAATTAATTATTATTTATTAATTTATTATTTTAAACTCTGCACTACATTTTGATGGTAAGTTACGAAAAAAATAACTTCCTTACGAACACTAAGGAGGATATTATATTATATGTTTAAGAAAGGAGTTGTATTGACCCTCAGTTAAAATAATATTTGGATGTTGATATTGAAATTGGCTTTAGGGTCACAAAAAAACTGAAATCAATTTATCATTGAGTCAGACGTTTCGGCCTCGATTATGAGCCATCTTCAGTGATTTATTTCTGAAATATGGTACAAAATTATTTTTTTTATTTGTGGAAGGATATAATTTTATAGTAAACAAATTTTTTATAGCAAAAAATTAATTTTTTGGAGATGTAAATGAAGACAACAAAATTATTTGCGTTGATCAAAGAATTAGTTGTTATAGAGATGTAAATGAAGACAACATTTTTTTTTTAACACAAAACCCAAAGTTATTTGGACATGGTTAAATCATAAGAATATTACAAAAGCCAATTTCACCATCAACGTCCAAATATTATTATATTATATATTTTCGAAAAATTATCATTATATATTATTATTGATTTTTATTATTGTATTATATTATAATATATTTTTATATTATATTATATGTCACTCTAAGCAACGAAGTCACGCTACTTGCAGATTTTATGCGACTTGAAACTAGACTGGGTGACTGCAGCCCGGTATTTTACAGGCGCAAAAACACTCAATTCTCAATTCCAAAAAAAAACATCAACAAGAACATTTTCCGAAAAAATCTCTCTGTTTCGTCCAGCATAATTATGGTTAAAATATTACATTGAACAATGCATTTTTATAGACGTATTATGTATGTGGCGAAAACTCGAGTCGTTTTAAGAGCCTTAAAACAATTTTAAGGAGTAAGGTCATTATAAATTTAAATTTATACTAGTATAGTATCCTGATGATTAAACAAAATTTAAAGAAATTAGATAAGTAAAGGGATTTTAGTGAAAGCATGTAAGTAATAAACAAAAACATTTCAGGAAAGCAAAACAGCGTTTTCGAAAATTGAAATATTAAGATTAATATAATATTATATAATAAAATCTTTAATATAAAATGAAATTGGATTTTTTATTACAATTTTGATATGTAAAAAATAAAAAATAAATTGTTTTGACATAAAATCTTTGTAAAACTAATGGGAAGAAAACTAATAAATAATTTTTCAAGAAAAAAAATAATTTTCAAGTTGTTGAATCGAATGGCGCTATTATTTTTTAGGTATCTCGCATTTTTCAACAATTTAAAATTAAAATTTTTCTTACAAAAATTTGCAACGGAATTTTAGAGAATGTTGGAGCCAATAAAATGTTCAAATTTATTTTGAATATACCGCTGAAAGTAAATGGCGTCTCTCGTATAATTTATTCCTAAATATTTTTGTTTGAAATCCCTCAAAGTGACATTTGTAAATTTTGAATTTTATAACTGAAACTTGTTGCACTTGTATACTTATATTTGTGTTGCGATATTGTTTTTTTATTTTTCATTCAGAACTTTATTTATAATCCAGTGTCTACGTCTACCGAAAAAATCCAGCTATTTATACAGAAATTTCGGTACAAATAGTCTTTATGAATAATTTATTTAAGTTGTTCAATATTATAGAGACTCATTTTATTATTTTCACTATTAATAATAAATTGATTAGAAACGTTTTAAATTTTAGTTTAAAAAAGTTACATTTATTATAGTAATTATCTCTGTGATTTTTTATGTTGGATATTAAATTCGTGTCGATAACTGGTCTAATATTTTTGGAGAAAAAATCTGCTTCAGCACGGATTTGAAGCAGTAACGCCATTATCCATGAGTGGAGCGTTAACCATTTACGCGACCGAGAATGAATACTTCAGTTTAAAGAATTTTCACGGAATCAAATATTGCCATTCCTGGTTCAAATCCGTAAATAATGGGCTACTTCTCTCCCTAGGGAGAGAAGTGGCGACTTCTCTCCCTCTGACGTCACGTTAGTCTGAAAACTGCTACTTCTATCCCCGTTTACAGGGATAGAAGAGACACATTATATACCTGTGTCATGAAAAATGAATTTTCTATCAAACGGTTGCATTTACAACCAAATAATCGAACCTGCAATCAAAAGAGATGAATTGAATTTGCAACCAAACAGGATGATTTTTTAACACAATAGTTCAGTTTTGACCAAATAATTAAATTTTCAACAAAGTGGTTCAATTTTCAATTAAAAAGAATTATCTTTCAACGAAAAACAGTTTAATTTTCTTATTGAGTCTAAAATTAATATATTGGCTTTTCTTACTCGTTGAATATTTTACAGATATTTTTTACCATTCAGGACGTTTTGGTATCTGCTGCTGTTGAAATTGAAACTGATCATTATTTTAGAAACTCTAAGTTTCGTATACAAAATTAAACAAAATTCCCGGTTATTTGTCATTTTTTTCGGCCTTAAGAAACTCCCCTTTATTTTTCGGTTTCCTGGTTCTGAGTTTGATTTGTAAAAAAAATCAAAATTAGCTATACCTAAAGAACGACCATGAATTAAAGATATCATCTCATATCGTCAGATTCAGGAGATCATTCTCCACACTATACCCATTAATGCACTGATCGTAATATAAGTTATTTCTTCTGAACGAAAAAAAAATTATAAAAATCAGAATGTAAATAACATTAATAATTTTAAGAAAAACAGTTTAAGTTTACTGCCTGATTAGCTTTGTCAGGGAGACAAAAAATGCATTTCAACTAAATTCTACATACATTGTAAGAAGTTGAACTGATTTTAAAATAATAGTTGGCTTATAACATTACACACTAATAACTAGGCATTCATTTTCATCCGGGATCCCTTTTTGGGTGTTCTAAAGTAAAGGTACCAATCATGAAACATGTGCCAATTATGAAACAGTTTGACAAATAATTCGATTTATAAATATTCATAAGTACATTTTTGAGTACAAATTATTATATTAATAAGTATGAAAGTTAGGCTTTTCATCTATATAAAAAGCAAGTATGGCTCCAAACTCGGGAAAATTCATTCCCATTTATCCGAGTCAGAAGGCTTGATACCTATAATTTATTTTATCACGTGTATTCACAAATTTCGGTTATTTCACATGTATAAATTTGTTTATTATTTTATTATTCTATTATTTTATTATTTTATTATTTTATTATTTTATTATTTTATTATTTTATTATTTTATTATTTTATTATTTTATTATTTTATTATTTTA
>CAKNYM010020166.1:0-13021 GCA_932195095.1 Andricus curvator
TTAACTTTTTTGATAAACGGCACAAGCTAAAATAAAATGTTAACTAATAAAATTTGTCGCCTGAATTATATCATTACTTTTCATTTGAAATCAAATACAAATTTAGTAATTTGTATATGAAGAACATATAACACGAAACACAAAGTGCGCGTTCAGTGTATTTACCAAATCGCACGCCGTAAGTGCGCTCAAACTTTTTTGTTTCTATCATACGGTTCAAATGATTTTCAAATCAAATATCGAGCGCGAAGCGCGAGTGTCCGGATGAGAATGTGTTCCTTAAGGTCGATAGAACCTTGAGTAAATAAAGTTCCTTTTCATTCTAAAATAAAAACAAATTTAACAATCACTTAATATGTAGAGGTTTTGATAATTTTATAATATTTGCAAACAAACTTTTTCTTTTCATCGAAGTCGAACACGAAGTTCAAAAATCTAGAGGAGACGAGCGTAAAGCGCGATGTAAATACGCCCGAGCGCGTAGCGCGAGGTGAATACATAATCGAGCGCGAAGCGCGAGATCCAACAGTCGCGCGCCCTAGGCGCGCTCAAACTTGCGAGCGCAGCGAGCCGCGCGCGAAGCGCGCCATGAGAATGTGCCCGCGAAGCGGGCAGATTTTTTCTTTTCAAACTGAATGACTGACACTTTAACTCTATTTTACGAATGAACTATAAACTTTTATTAATAATTTGTATAAAAAAGCTATTTTCATATCTTAAATTTAAATTTTCGCAGAACTCGGACCCGAACAGATCGCGCACTCTGGTAAGTGTTATGTATTTTATATGTGACAATAGGTGGAGTGGAATAATTTCAATTTTTTTTTCTGAATTTCAATTTTGAAGGTGCCTTTTTTAGAATTTTATATTACGTATATAAGATATTTAAAAAAATCAGTAGTTATACTATTCAAATTATATTGAGTTTAATTTAGAAATATGCAGGCATATGATCAAAGATCATCTTTGATATTCTTCGGCTAAATATACTAGTACTTTACGGGCACGGTACCAATCGCTAACAGTGGCCAACATATCTTTTATAGGTATAGCAAAATAATTCAAAACTTTGACAAATTAAATCTTAGGAATTTTTTGAAAAATTTGAATTGTTTTAAGAGAAGAACATCCGATTTTTTTTGTAATATTTAGGCATCTCTTACTGTTCCCAAGATATTTTGATTATTTTTTTCAGGAGCAGGATACATTCCTTTTTGAGGAACCCAACAATATTATCATTATTTAGAATTAAATTATAAATTTACTTTAATAATTTCTATAGTTAATAATTTTAGTACCATGAACAAGAAGCTATAATTTATTTTGCAATAATTATATACATTCTTTAAGATACTCTCTCTTTCTCTCTTCATTCTAAAAAGAATAATCCTAATCCAATTTACATAAGGGCATACATTTGTATACGTGAAAACGCAGCCCTGCGCTTCAATTGGTCAGGCCCAGTCAGGCCCAACGCAAATTTTAGCACCTACAGTGGCAATCACATTATTATTAGGAATTAAATATTTTATAACGGAAATTGATCTTATCACATCTAAAAATTTTTAATCCAAAAGGGGCAGTTATGAAAATAAGAAAAAATAATGAAATTTGTACATGAAATACGGAAAGTGGATTTGAGGTTGGGAGATTGATGAAAGAGAGCGCGAGCTTTTAAAAAGTTCAAAAGTGAATAATGTAACGCATGCCATTTAGGAAAAACGAAATATTTAACTATTATAGATAATTTTTTCGAATATAAGTAAGCTGACATAATAAATTAAAAGTCTAATTGTTACTATTATTTTTTATTTACAAAAAAAAGTTTTAAATAATTACAAAAACATAAACAACGTGACTGTAGTAAAATGTACAATTAAGGATTCAAAACATTCACTGAAACTATTTACATGATTTATTATGCAGTCTTTCAAATGTATTAAAATCTATTTATTACATCGTGACACATACTAAGTAACTGAGTAATAAATTATGCTTCCATTTTTATTAAAATTGAAAATATGAACTCATGACAATTCAACAGGTGTAAGGAAAACTACATTAAATTACTTATTTTCTAAAAATTTTATATTAGAATCTCAGTACCTTTTAGCTGTAATAAAAAATATACCTACCTGTGCTGTAATATAATTTTCAACACATCTCTTCCTTTCTAATTGACTTATTTAGCTCACTTCTTGAGATATGTATATTTATAAACAGAGGTTAGGAAACAGTAAACAAACCGGCCCACCTGATCCACGAGCACGCGCATATAAGCAGTCATACGCTCTTCTATTGTATTGTACGGTAATGATGCGATAAAAATGATGCAGTTTAGCCTTTTTTAATATTTATAAAAAAAGAACAGATTTTAATAATTAAAAGTCACCTACTTATGAAAGAAAACACCGTTAAACAAGTAACGGAATGGTTTTTATTTTTTTTTTTCACTCCGATACTGGGTTTTAACACACGTACGGGAATGACGTTTTTGTTGTCAAAATGCACTTTTCGGATTTAATATCAGATTCACAAAAAAAAGAGTTAATATTTTATGCTCAATTTTATAGAATCTTGTATTAAACGATACGCTTAATATTTCTGCATTTATTACTCAACTGTATAACTACGCAATATTTTACTAGAAAAAAGACGTGCGGTAATGACGTCTGAAATGACAACAATCGAGGGACAGACTTTAAGGTTTTTACAATATTATTTATTTGACTTAAAAAATGTGCATACGTTAAATTTATGTTCATCTAAAGTTTACAAACTTGATATGTTAAGCGTTTTTCAGGTTACTTTCTAAAAAAAAGGAGAAAATCAGTTTATCCTTGTGCAAAGTCAGGTTGGGACGCCGTACGGTAATGACTTTTGGGGTGTTTGTATATTAAATTAAAGTAAATAGGAACAGAAATGAAAAAAAAAAGAACTGACCATTTTGTAGATGATGATCATAAGTATTCGTATACGTAAAGTTTCGAATGGTAACTTACGTATCCGAGAAGGAAGTCGTATTCTCAAGCACTCTTCGAATTTGCGATTCGAGTTATTCGTATACGAATATACTGAACAGCGTTGCCACGTTTAACTCACATCAAAATTCTAGTGCTTTACTAGTGACAAACAATTTGAGCCAATGAAATTATTTGTAGAGTCGTGTGTGAAATTGCGCCAAACATGTGGATGATTTAAAAATTGAATGCTTTCGCTGTTAGTGTAATTGGAAAGAAATATAAACAAAAATTATTACAACACAATTTATGTATAATGTATATAATGGTAGTACTAATTAGTACTACCAGAGTTTCAGCAGACAAGTGGGAATTTGATTAACGCGATGTTATAAAAGTAGGATCACATAAAATTATGATTGTATTATTATAAATTAGGTAGTGCAAACGTTTATGGTAAATTTTGCCGACTTAGAACTTTTATTTCAAAATTATCATAAGATTTATAATGAAATTTACCTAAAATGTATAATTAATTATTTTTTAACCTCAAAACGAAACAAATTTTCAAAGAATTTCAATACAAATTAGTATATGTGTCTCAAAAAAGGTAACATATTCCCAAGTTTTCAAACCAATTAAACAATACATAATCCGCTTACTGTATTAAATTTGTAAAAAAAACTTGTTTTTATCACTCTCGATCCTGTCACTTTTTATAACGCACGCCTCACAAATCATACAATTTAATCACTGCGCATGATCAAACTCTTAATTCGTATACGAATATAAGTTTCGAGTGGCATATACCCACTCGTTGCATTTCGTACGAGACTTTCCGAATACGAACCGCCAGTGAGTGTTCGAGAATAAGGTTCATTGGAAGTCATTCGAAAGTCGCAAGATTCGTATACGAAATAAACTCGAGAATAGAGCCCCTGGGCCTTCAAGTTTGCCTTCAATTTGACAATTACCCATATATGAGAACACAAAGCCAAAAACGCATGGTTATAAAATATATGTAGCAAACACTCAGAGAAAAAGTTGTCTTGAAATAAAAGCATTGTCCTCTTGCCTGTTTTGTTTTGAACGAAGTGAATATATTTTTTACACAAACAGGGGCTCTATTCTCGAGTTCGTTCGAAACTTTCCGTATACGTAAAGTTTCGAATGGTAACTTACGTATACGAGAAGAAAGTCGTATTCTCGAGCACTCTTCGAATTTGCGATTCGAGTTATTCGTATACGAATATACTGAACAGCGTTGCCACGTTTAACTCACATCAAAATTCTAGTGCTTTACTAGTGACAAACAATTTGAGCCAATGAAATTATTTGTAGAGTCATGTGTGAAATTGCGCCAAACATGTGGATGATTTAAAAATTGAATGCTTTCGCTGTTAGTTGAATTGGGAAGAAATATAAACAAAAATTATTACAACACAATTTATTTATAATGTAGAGAATAATTAGTACTTTCAGAGTTTCAGCAGACAAGTGGGAATTTGATTAACGCGATGTTATAAAAGTAGGATCACAACATAAAATTATATAAAATTATGATTGTATTATTATAAATTAGGTAGTGCAAACGTTTCTGGCAAATTTTGCCGAATTAGAACTTTTATTTCAAAATTATCATAAGATTTATAATGAAATGTACCTACAATTTATAATTAATTATTTTTTAACCTCAAAACGAAACAAATTTTCAACGAATTTCAATACAAATTAGTATATGTGTCTCAAAAAAGGTAAAATATTCCCAAGTTTTCAAACCAATTAAACAATACATAATCCACTTACTGTATTAAATTTGTAAAAAAAAATTGTTTTTATCACTCTCGATCCTGTCACTTTTTATAATGCACGCCTCACAAATCATACAATTTAATCACTGCGCATGATCAAACTATTAATTCGTATACGAATATAAGTTTCGAGTGGCATATACCCACTCGTTGCATTTCATACGTAACTTTCCGCATACGAACCGCCAGTGAGTGTTCGAGAATAGGGTTCATTGGAAGTCATTCGAAAGTCGCAAGATTCGTATACGAAAAAAACTCGAGAATAGAGCCCCAGAATTATTTGGCTGCAAGAGTAGGTGAAGTTAGTCGCATATAAGCAAAATTTGTGCTGCAAATGGATTCCTGTTGAGACAAATGAAAATTCTCTCAACCTTAAATTTGAGAGGAAATTCCGTTTACTTCAAGAAACATCCTTTTGTCACAAAAGGACATTTCTCTGAGTAAAGATTCTTTGTCTGGAGTACCTAATTGACAGAAGGTCTACGTAGTATTTTTGCAGCGTACTCTCTAAATCTGAATCAGTGAAATTTCACTGATTGAAATAGCTGGAAATCTGTCACTGACAATCGGTGAACAGTTACTTATTCATTCAGTGAAATAAACACGTTTGAAAGTTGGCTGCACTTCACTCTGTCAATTTAGCAGTCATCCCGGTAAAAAGGTTTGAATTAAATAAGATTGAAACGTTTCTTTCCAAATGAATGTCGTTTTTGAAAATGAATAAAATGGAATTAAAGTGTACTAAAAAAACGATAGCTTTTAAGCATGAAATTGTATAGATTTTTGAGGTTCAGTTTAATTTTTTTTAATTTTCTTTAATAGTGTAAATTAACAACTATTTCAATCACTGAATTTTTCGCTGATTCATATTTAGAGAGTAGAGGCGTGTAATGACTTCTGCATTAGGGTGGTTCACCAAAAACTTGTTTTTATTTTTCGACGGCCGTATCGCGACAGTTTGTTTCTCTGGGTGAAAAAATACTCTCCTAATTTTTCAGATTAAAAAAGAAAATTAAGAGGAGATTCTCATAGTTTACGTTTTTTTTTAAATATACGTATTACTTTTAGAGAAATATATTATGGATAACAATTTCAGCCAATACAATGAAAAAAACTTTCATTTTATGTCCGATTTAAAAAAAATATATTTGGCTCTGGTAAAAGCCATAAAATGTATGATCTCGTAAGAACAGATAGATATAAGAGCATAATTATACCCCTCAGCATTTTTTGTAAGGATTGCCAAAATTCTGGGAGATTCCGCATACAATAGAGAAAAATATATAATAGAGATGAGATGAATATTTCAAAACCTGGACACCAGAAATAATATTTTAAACCAAATTTTTCTTTAGCAAAGTTGCTTCATCACTAAAATTGGATGAAATAGCAATATAAACAAATATGCATTTGAACAATTTACACATATTACACAATTTACTCAAGTCAAAATTGATGAAATTTATGTAATTACTGGTGACATTTGAAAGATTCTATTAGCGAAAAGTAACCACCAAAGATTATTAGAAAATTACTAATTCGATTATCTGAGATATTTCCTAATTCAAAAGTTGTGTCAAAGAATGGAAGAAAAAACACAATTCTGGTCATTGATGGTCCTTATTTATAGCGATTGTTATAAACATTGAATGAAGAGAGTTTATAAAGCATAAACAATGTTATGAATGGTAAGTATAGGTTTTGCAACAGTTTTAGAAAAAAATTTAACAATGGTTGGCCTGGATGTTTTTTTTATTAACAAATGAAAAGTCAACAATTCAAGGAGAGAAGTTTTTATTTGAGCGGAAGATCTCATTTTGCTTTCAAGAAGTTAAAAATCTTTCTGAGCAAACAGTTTATCCTACGAAAAAAGTGCAGGAAACAAAAAGTTTTAGTTTTACTGAGAGATGCTAAAAATAATTTTATTTTTTTGTTCATAAATAATGAAATTGTTTAAAAAATTGTTTAAACAAAAAGTGACCAGGATTTTGAAAAAAATAACCAGGATATTCGTAATCAGGAGACTATTTACAAATTACATTTATATATTATCAAATTTTATTCATGTAGAAAACATTAACAGCCTTATTGTAGAAATTTTTGTATTGTTTAATTTTTTCTGGTGTCATGGTTTAAAATTTTTCAGCTCATACCGTTTATATATCTTTTCCTTTTGTATGCGAAATGTCCTAGAATTTTAGCAATCCTTAAAAAAATGTTTCGGCATACAATATTATACTCTTATTATCTCTGTTTCTAAGAAATCGTACTTTTTATGACTTTTTCGGGCAAATGAGAGTTTTTTCCTTTGTTTTATCTACAATTTTCATTCATAAAATATATCTCTAAAACTAATACGTATATTAAAAAAAAATAAAAAAATTCAACAATCTCACTTTTTACATAATTTGGATGCTCGCAACCTTCAAATAATTTTTCAAAAATCTGAAAAAATTAGGCCGTGTCGAAAAACGATCGGACCTCTTTTTCTAACATGTAAAGATAGAAAAAGAGGTCCGTTCGATAGCTATCGACTTCGAAACGGTCTTCGGTGACTCACTCCTGATAAATTTAGTAATATTTTAGTAATTTTCTTCTTATGTATAATATTACTAGAAAATTACTACAATATTACTAGTTTTATCGGATGTTGAAATGCTATTGCACTTGCGTTAGGGCCGTGCGCTAGTTGGTCACAGTTGGCGCGGAATTCAATATAGATATTAAAAACAACTCTTTTAATTAAAATAAATGATAATTATACAATGCACAAAAATGTATATAAATTGTATTCGTTGAATTTTTTTGTGAACTATAAGTCAATATTTGGAATACAATGAAAACAAACTGTTACTCAGAAAATATATGTGTTATAAATTTTGTTCTTGTCTAATATCAAAAGTTATATAGCTAATATATATATATATATATATATATATATATTATTGTGCATTTTATAATAATTATTTATTTTAATTGAAGGAATTGTTTTTAATACCTATATTTTGAATTCCGCGCCAACTGCTGCCAACCAGCGCGCGGCCCTGACGCAAGCGCAGTAGCTCAGGGCGCCCACGCCGGCAGTTGCAGGCAGTCTGCATGCAGAAAGTCCACAAAAGTGAAAGAGATAGAGAATAGTCCATGTAGGGTACTATATTAGACAGGAATATGCAACCGCCATATTGGTTCCTGGACAGTTTGCGGGAAACAATGCGATAAGCATGTCATGTATTTCAGTTAAAATTAAGTTTAGAATATGATAAAAATGGTCTGCTGTAGTGCTCCGTTTTGTAAAAACAGAAACGAAGATGGATTTAAACTTTATCGTTTTCAACTAGTGCAAAGAGAAAGACTGTCAATATGGATTATAAATTGTAGACGCGACAAATGGAACCGAATTGCAATTCAAAATTATGCGAAGTAAGTACTTATATTTATCAAAAAAACAATATAATTTAAATAGCTGGGGTCTGAAGCTTATGGTTATATGTAATTAAATTGCCTGTGAGCATTTTTTTGGTATTTTAGAGCGAAATAAGATTCACAAGAAAGTAAGGTTAGAAACCCGTGTTTCTACAGCACGGCGCACGTTAACCGCGTACATAAAAAAGACGGATTTTGAATTTCGCGGGGAACCAAGATGGCAGCTTGCATATTCCCATCTAATATAGTACCTTAACTGTGTAACAGCAGGCGCTGTTTTAGAACTAGATTGCCAGGGCGCTAGAACCCTATTACTGAATACTTACTAGCTAGTAATTTTCTGGTAATTTTAAGAGCGGTAAAGATTTGAAATGATTCAAATGAAACAGAAATTCAGTAAATTGATTTATTGAAATAAAACTCTATAATTAAACAGAATAATTATTAATAATTATTGACAATAAGAAATTACATGACAACTCCTCTCTGTACCTCGAATAAATATCTCCTAATAGATAGAAGTAAGGAATTAAAAGTTAACATTTGAAATAGCTATGTACTCTCGGATAGATCAATATATATATAGATATACCCTAATAGCACGGAACATTCCGGGAACGTTCCTGGAACGTTCCGCGGGCACCTTCGGAACGTTCCAGGAACGTTCCCGGAACGTGTAAAATGTCCGCCCCTTGGGAACGTTCCACTGGAACGTTCCAGGAACGTTCCAATGGGACCTGAGGGGAACTTTCCATTATTGTTATTTTTAACAACAATTATCTCGTAAACCGTAAGAGATAGGTAAAAATGGATGTCATTTTTGAGTTTTGAGTACCGCATATACTACACTATAATAGGATATCCGTATCATAAACTGACATCGATTTTGACCTATCACTTACGGTTTACGAGATATTTATTGATAATAATAACAATAACGTTAATTTATGTTTGGAACGTTCCAGTGGAACGTTCCTGGAACGTTCCCAAGCGGCGGACATTTTACACGTTCCGGGAACGTTCCTGGAACGTTCCGCTGAAACGTTCCGAAAGTTCCCGCGGAACGTTCCGGGAACGTCCCAGGAACGTTCCGTGCTATTAGGGTATAGATCTAAGTCAAGTTTGACACGCGCGATCTCCGACTGCCACACGTGTGATCTCGACCGCGAGCATAGATAAATTATGACTCACGTAAAGGGTTCACGCGACAAGGCGCCCTTCAGACGCCGTAAATCTCGTTCTATAACGCGATTTGACAGAAAAATGTCAATCGACAAGAATCGTAAAAATGCATTTCCGAGAATTAGAATCTCATTTTTTTAGCTTGAAATGCATGGGCGGTGCTTAACGAGATTGGCTAATTAAACATTAAATTATATGACGTCAGCAATTCTATTGGCTAGAAGGACTATTCCCACCTTTTTTGGTACCAAAACCGAGATTATAAATATATGTGCAGAGCATCGAAAACGTCAGATAATTGTATCTCGCCGCATTCTTTCCAACATTAAACCTGCGACACTCGCGTCTCTGAGTTATCATACTTGAATTGGACTTAGAATATTTTTATAAACTGTCGAATAAAATTCTAGTCCACAAAACATAACTCACTCCGGTAATTCGGTACGGTTCGCCGTGGTCGACTTTTGTCGAGTTAATACTTAAGTGAAGTGCGAATAAAAACTATTTAATTAAAAACGATTTAATTAAATAAAACTATTAAAATGTCAAACCCGGATGAAATCTTATTCCATGAGAAATTAAACATGGAATCTTTGTAAAAATGTTTAAACCTTAATCTGAAATTAAATAAAAACAGTTGATTTGTTCTCTAAATAATTTTGTGCAGTGTTAATCATTTATTTTGAACCTCGACCAGTTCGCGCGGTTAGTGATTTTTATCACTCTACGTCGGCAACGAATCCAGAGGATGTTCTACATTACCAATCTTCAAATCGACAACAGCGCTGGAGACGTAACAAATTTGGTGACAGCTTGTGTGGGATTTCGCCGAACCGTGAGAACTAGGTCATTAGTTCATTGGACCAAGATCAAGGACGTTGTCTAACTAGACGTGGAACTTCACTACTTATCGGAATTACGGCAGGATTTCTTAAAAATTTAAAGTGCTCCTGAAAGAAGTCTTTGAAAACAAAAAATCAGTGAAAAAGAAGGTTTCGAAATCTAAAAAAGGAAGAATCAAAGTAATTTTTTCTACTGAAAAAGAAAACGCTTTTCTGTTTAACTGAACACGTTCAGTGAATCCAGGGGTGGATCGAGTAGCTTTTGGCCCACTGGTATGTGCGAATGTTAAAAGTGAAAAGTTGGTTTTTTAATTAAAAGCCGCAATTCTCTATCAGGGTTTTGGGGTGGTTTTTCTCCCGATAGCAAAGGGTGTTGTAAAATTGCACCAGAATTGTTTATGATTGGAAGAGACCACCAGGCATTCCTCTAACAATCATTGGCTTAAGGATTTTCATTGATTTGAAAAATCCTAATATTTGATCATCGTTCCCGATTACGGACCCGTGAAGGGTTACCTCATCGTTGGACGGCCTGTGAAAGGTTACGCATCAAGGGACTTCCAGAGTCGCAGAATTTCGACGATTTTCCGGAGGTCTACCAGATCTTCAAGTTGAACTTCAGCTCGAACTTCCAGATAACACAAGAGGACTTCAAAATGATAAAAAAATTATGAAGTGATTTTTCTCGCTCTTATTGTGTATAATCTGAATTTAAATGTTTTAAGCATTTATAAATTTTTTTTCATAAGACGAGAAAAAGTGTTAAAATAAAGTGCGAAATTGGATTATAATTTCAAGTAAGTCCCTAGTCCAATAGAGTTGAAAATGCCTAAACTGCGTGCGAAAAAGAGGGTTCGGGATAGCGATCCCCCGCTCTCGTCCAGTGACGGAACTGAACCTTCAGGCTCAAGAAATAAAATAAAATCGACCAATAAGGGTCCTGTTGATCCGGGTGCAGTGGCTTGTACCTCCCTGCTAATGCAAACTCTACCGTCTTCTCAAAATAGTCTGATTTGCAATCTCATGAAATACCCGTTTCTGTTCCTCCTTCGATAGAATTTTCAGTTTTAAAGTGTACGAGGGTTGGGGAAATAGTACCTTCGTTTGACGGAAAGAACATGTCAGTACATATGTTTAACCATCACTGTAGAGTTGCTCTTTCCTTTGTTAATCCTTCAGAAATTACCTTTTTAAGCATGCTTATAAAGACCAAAATAATAGGGGAAGCAAGAGTGCACATTCAAGATAGATTAGATGCAACTATTGATGAAATTTTGCAATCTCTAGGTCAAATTTATTCACGAAAGGAAGACGTTAGTCAGCTAACGCAAGATTTAGCCAATGTAAAGAGAAACTCAGGAGAATCTGTTCCGGAATATGGGGCGCGAGTAAATTTGATTCTCAATAAACTTATTTTTCAAGTTTTAGAAAATACGCCGGGTGCAGAAGGAATAAGTATGTGTAAGACTTATAGAACTACTGCAATCAAAGATTTTCTGCGCGGGCTGGACTATAATATTTATTCACAAATAAGAGAGAAAGAAATAAATTCCCTAGATCAAGCCATTGCATTCGCGAATCAGGAGGATCTTAAATTAAGGAGTTGGAAGAGGGTGCATGGGGAGTCCATAGAACTAATTGCAACCTCAAGTTCTAATTCGGAAGCGAATAGGAAATCGGGGATTGATTCTCAAAGACCTGTAGAATACTTGTGTGCAGAAAATAATTTTAAAACCAAAAATGAGATTAAGTGTTACAACTGTCAAAATGTCGGACATATCAAGCGAAATTGTCCGAATGTTCGAGTTTCAAATAATGTACAGGAAAAAGAGAGAACGGATTGCTCATATTGTCAATATAGTAACCACAGTACGAAATATTGCTTAATGAAGCGGAGACACGAAAAAGAGCGTTCTAGGAAGGCGAATATTTCGAAATTTTAACATTTAGATCAGGAAGCGAACAATTTTCCAATAGAAATCGCATTAGATTAGTGGATAATTCCTAGATTGAGTATAAAAGTAATTCAATTAACAAGATAGAATGTTTTTACTGTAAAAAGTTAGGACATTTTTTTAAAAGAAATTGCCCCAGACGGAAAATAAGGAACTTGTAAAGGGCAGAGAGGATTCAGGTTTCCATTATTGTCACAGAAATAATCATACTTTTAAAGATTGTCAACTTTATAGAAAACATTCGACAGAACGTGAAAGATTAAAACAAAATCTTCTAGGGTAATTTACAATTCCTTTGCAATTGTGGAATCTAAATAGTGTGAAATTAGAGTATTTCATAAATGAAAGGAAGTATGTACATTATCTACAATGGCATTTTCTGTTCGAAATTGTAAGGTATCGTTCTACACTGTTCATAGATCAGACTATTAATTTGGAATTTGAAAGATTCCGGTTTGGCAAAGTTCAAGGTTGTCTCCTTGGGAAATAGAGTTGAACAAATAGTATTACCAAATTGTGTATAGACCAAAGAGGACTAATTATCTTAAGGTCCGTACGATGGACACCATGGCTTTTTACTTGCTTGACAAATGGTGGATGAATCTTCTCCGATAGCTGCAGGTCGCGAGTTTGTTCTCTACACCACTGCCCAAGGCATGGATGAGGTCATGTTAATGTCGTTGACTACGGATTTGCAGAACTAATTGGTCGTATAGGTTAATGAACGAATCATTATATTCGTGTTGGAACAGAGTCAAAACATTTTGCTGAGGAATCTTCTCAGGCGAAAGGACAAGTTTTGATTTTACTACTACTCAGGTGTTGAGTAGGTATGTCCGAAAGGGCAA
>CAKNYM010020167.1:0-13754 GCA_932195095.1 Andricus curvator
TATATTTATAAGTAATATAAAAAAACAGTGATTTCATATGGTCATTAGAAAACAATGATACAAATATTCATTTAAAAATTAATTTAAAAAAATAAATAATTGATTGTATTTATTTATTACTGTGATAATAAATATCATAAGAAACAAAATATCTAATACAATTTTTTTCGTAAGTCGTGAGAAAAAAATTTCATTGAGTACAAAATGAGTCGAAATGTAGAACTACGCGTTTTGCTTTTAGAACTACCCGTTTTCTTAGAACTACCCGTTACAATATGGCCTGCTTGCGTTAAAATTTCCAGCCGTGGTTTCCTTTGATTCAGGCGCGACTCCCCATATCGAGGTCAAAGATGTTTACACATCAAAAACATTTTTTTTTAAAATCCGGCTACTATAAAGTTATTTAAAATTAGTATAGAATCAATCTAAAAAGAACTTTAAAACTTGGTTAAAAAATTTTAACCCCTAGCTTAATTTATTTGCAAAAATCCAATTTGACCACTGTGCGCCACTAAATGAGATGCAAATGAAAAGTTTTGCGAAAATTTCGTTAAGAAATTCAAAAATTAGCATTATTAAAATTGTAGATGCTTTGTTCAATTCACAAAACACACCTCTCTGTGATGGCTAAATGCATGAAGGTTATTACACCAGTTCTCAGGCACATTTCAAAAGATGAAGTTAAGATTATTTACTTTTCGGACAGGTATAGGCTTGGCGGAACTAACCCGTAGGATTAGAGAACCTTTTTCGATCCAGGGATTAGGGGCAGGGCAATTGGCGCAACTAACCTACGCCCGTTACATGGCGCGACTGCATGCATGCTATGCGTTGCGAGAAACACCCACAGCTCTCGCACACTTCGCATTAACTCCTGCGAAACTGTGCCGATAACCTCCGGAAAAGGAGTTATATAAGCGGAGCGCCTACTCTACCGCAGCCAGAACAAGCCGGCAACAGAGAACACTGAGACCAACCGCGGGCAGGCATCCAACAGAGGAAGAACGATGCTTTAGAACCAGCAGAGACATCAACATCCAGGTTTCTCTCAAGCCCAAAGATCTGGCAGAACTGGATGAGGCGCTTCGTAGAGATTTTTCCGAAGAGCCAGTCCTCTGTAACATCAATTGTAGTGTGTATGATGTAGCGAGAACTTGGGCAGATGCAAACCGTAAAACAAAGCAAGAATTTCACTGCTATAGAATGTACTTACACCGTACGCTTAGAGAGGGCGTAACAAGCGTAAACCGTAAAAAGCGTAGGGTGACTTAAGTCTCGACAGACGCGTAAAAGCAGGGCTGCCAACATTTCCCCGAATCGGAATCGTCGGTAAAGTTATGATGTCTCGTGACACGTAATTGCGCCTTTTGTTGTCAGGATTGAGTGTTTGTGATATTTATTTCATAAAAACAATTATAACCATATATTTGTAACCATATATTTTACACATCTTAGTCCTCGATATGGGGAGTCGCGCCTGATTCAAATAAAACCACGACTAGAAAGTGTAACGCAAGCCTCTGACACACGCGTTGTGTCTCATGTCACAGACCGGAGGCTTGCTTCTCTCTCTCTCCCCCTCTCTCTCACACCTCTGCTTCTCTCTTTCTCTCTTTCCCTCCCCCCTCTCTCTCAAACAAATAATAATTGTTTAAACAATTGTAAATTATTTACAAACAGGAGGAAAATATGCTGTGTCTAATTAAAAAAAAAAAGAAACAATTTTCAATATTTTTCTTATAATTTTTGAGTACTTAGATGTGTAATAATAATGATAAGTGTCATAATAACGAATTTTTCATAATGAAATTTCAATTTCAATATTCTTCTTCATGAAATATAGTTAGCCCAATTCTAAATGTAGATGCGTAACATAAGTGCGACAGAATGTGTTCTTTCAGAGAACTCATATCGGTCCGCATCGGTATTCTATAACCAAAGCTTGACTAAGCAGGCAAAGGAGAGAATGCGTTTTAGGAAATAAAATAGTTTGAAGAATGAATCAATAAATTTTTTAAGTGTTCAAAATTATATCAATTTCAAACAATTTTAACTTAAAAACAGTACAATTGAGGGATTATAAGTTGTTTCTTGAAAAATCTAAATTGAAAAATGTCATTTACAAATTAAAAATTAAAAAAAAAATGAAACAATGAACATTTTTATGTTTACATTCAGCACCGTGAAATTCGAACGATTCGAGGGTTATTTTATTTTAAATAATTCAATTTTATTTAGTTTTTTTTTTAATATTTGATTTATAATTTATTATTTTAAATAAACAGTCAAATATTGTTAAATATTGAAACAAAAATTTGTTAATTAAAAATTTTCATACTGAATGCTTGAAAAATGGAGTATTTTGGAATGCAATAATATTTGAATGAAATTTGAAATTGAATAAAAGCATTTGATTATGAATATATTAATTAAAATGTTTTTGAAAATTGAAAAAAGATTTTGAAGTTTCAATCGGATGCAAACATTTCATTGATCACTAAGGCTTTCGAATTGAAATAGTTCAATTCTTAACGTAAAAATCTATAAATTATTTAATTATGAACAGATTCATAATCGTCTTATAAAATCAATTTTAGTATTATTCTATTGCTTAGATTCGAGCTATAGTTCAATTTTAAAAATAAATATTTTATTTATATTTACAGTTCATCAACTTAACATTTTTCTTGTTTTCTTTTTTTGTCAAAGTTAACCCGTGCCCAAGTTTTAATTTTGACTCACCACCCCCCTTTCAAGCCATTGTTATTGTGCTTGGAAAGTGAGCTAAAAACGATTAAATTAATTAAATTAAATAAAATTAATTAAATTCATACTAAAAACGGTATTCTTTGGATTTTTTTAACAAGTATTATTTTTAATTGTTAAGGGACGAGTTTCCAAGTATTTTGTAAATAATTTTTAATTATTCAAACAATTATTATTTGTTTAAGAATGATATTTTTCTTAAAATCGTTGAAAATTATTATTTTCGGGATATAAGCTATAGATTTTAATTTTACAGAAATAGAATATACCTACATTGGATAGTTTATAAGAGAATGTAATACACTACTATGCAAAAGTTCCTAGACATAGCTTGCTCAATACTTTATAAAAGCACTCTAGTTTTAAAAATATTCAACTTTAAATTTACTTCCAATTACTACACGAAACCTGATAAAATTATACGCCCAATGGTCTTAAATTGAAAGCAATATAATAATTTTATTAGAAGTTATTAGAAAAAAAATACAGATTTTAATGTTTTCTAAAAATGTTAATAAATCAAAAAGCAATTAATATTTTTTAATCTCTTTGGACTAGTTTTAAAAATAGTTTTCTGCATTATTTTAGTGACTTGATAAGATCTCTCTAGAATTTTTCCTTTGGTGCAATCAAAACCTAAACTTAATTTAAAGAACTTATCAATATTGATGTAAAGTCAGGTTTTCATAACTGAATTGAAAAAAATTAATAGAACAGTATTCTAATTAGCCCAAAAACAATAAAAAATTGTTTTTTTTCCGAATTCATTGATATTTTCCGGAAACATTAACATCTGACGTTTTTTCAAACAACTTCTAATAAAATGAACATATACTGGCTTTCATTTATGCCCATAAAACGGGTACTTTTATCACCTTTTATGCAATAATTGAGAGAAAATCTACAGTTCATTATTATTAAAACTAGGGTGCTTGTTTAACCTATTGGAAAATAGATGTCCAGAAACTTTTGCATGAAATTACATATAAGAGAAAATAAATTTTTACACTCCTACATGTGCGTGAGTTATTATTTGCTTTGTGTAAGATTTCAATTTCAGTTAACGTGTACCGAAGATGTTTACACATGAATCTGTCTTGGGTCGTAGTTTAGGGCTCACGTGATGTTCTTTATATACTTTTAATTAAAAGTAGAAGTTTCGTTTGTTGATAGAATTTTTTTTTATATTTTAAAAAATAGCAAATTCAGTTTTAATTTCTGAAAGTAGCTACCCATTTATTTTTCAAAAAAAAAGCGCTACTCATTTCGAGCGATTTTTGAAGCTATTCCAGAAAAAAAGTTACTTTCAATAAGCGAACCTTCCACTTTTAATTAAAAATATAAAAAGTAAAACTCAAGTACAAAACTATAAACATAACCTCAATATGTTTTCAAGATGGAAATAATGACTCTCACAAAATGTGTGGTTACTTAGTAGTTACCTCTCACGGAACTGAATTTTTTATTCAAGAATCCTTCGAGCAAGAATACGAATAATTGTTTAAAAAAATTAATATCACAAATACTGTGGACCTGACAACAAAAGACGCAATTACGTGTCACGAGGCACCCAACTCGACCGACGATTCCGAATAGCGGAAATGTTGGCAGCCCTACTTTTACGCTTCTTTCGAGACTTAACTTACCCTACGCTTTTTACAGTTCACGCTTGTTACGACCTCTCTAAGCGTACGGTGTAAGTACGCTCATAGTCCGACAGTTCGCACGCGAACTGCGGATCCGTCATCACACAGTCAACAGGCAGCATAATTGATAACAGAATACGGGTACTATCTGACGCTAGGAGAATTCTAGAGCGGATCAAGAGGTGGATCCGAGAAAATGAACAGTATTTCTCTGACCCATCTCGAGTCTTCCAGGATCCTCCAGTTGCTGTCGATCACCGACCCAAACCAGAGGAGGTCGAGGTATTTTAGAGATAAGTCTACGAAGTCCAGCATCCACAGAATAGAGACACAAATAACATAAATAGCTTTAAGGAACTGTGCAGTACAATACAATATGTTTAACGATACATTATATATATTAGTAGTACATTCAATAACTACCTTTTTTCAGTTCGGACATTTTGAAAGAATGAAAGATGAACGACTGACCAAACAAGTGTATAAAGCAAGGTAAAGTAAATGGCAGAATGCCCAGAGGTAGACCGCCGAAAGAATGGTTAGAATCTGTGAATGAGACATTAATCCGAAGAGATATAAGAAGCCATAGAAACACGAGAGTCTGCATGAAAAAATGCATGGACGTGAAGGAAGCTAGAGTAGTATGCCAGGACAGAAAAGTGTGGCGACAAATAGTTTGTAAACAGAGTGACAATAGAGTGAATGACGCCTGAAACAAAGACCTTGGATTCTAATGGGCCCAAGTGGGGAACCACACATAAAATTTTTAGTGAGGCTCTTCACTTGGGGGTGATCGCTAGAGAGATTGATCAGCAACCTGGGTCGGAGCAGTGTTGCGGAACAAACGTGTTATTTAAATAAATAACACGAAAATTCTAGATCAATCTAAAATATCTATACCTTACACCTATATACCTTTCTACCTTATGCCTATATACCCATCCACACACTACTATTTTCCAACCGAGCAAGTCACGCCTACCCCGAAAGGGAAATGGCTTAATGTTATAATAATAAATAATAATTTTTGATGTTTACCAATCATCGGAACTTCTCGTCCCGGCCTCCCCTACCTACTTGTTATCATAATATTGTGTCTAATATTATAATAAAAGAAGAGAATTTATCTATAATATCACTACGTAAAATTTACAACATTTGTGAAGGCTAGGAAGAACTAATTTGGCACATAACCTCTTCAATTGAATAATTATGTAGTAGAATGTTGAATCCGAGTTTTTTGGCATCCAGGAAATGGATGGAGCACTTGAGAATTAAGAAAAAAATATGATAAGAAATATTTGTCCAAACCTCTAACAAGTCTTTCAGATTTTATTATGTAAAAAAATAAACAAAGCGACGTTTCGGTAGCGGACCATTTCTCATCAGGCATATATGCTATAGTAATAGTACTAGCAATGATCAGATTCATTATTTAAGGTGAATATTTAGAATATTGGCTTACCAGAAGGATTAACCAACCCTGAATTCTGTCATATCAGACACATATAATATTAGTGTTATTTATTTAATTTACTTCATTCACTTCATTTACTTAATTTACTTAATTTACATCATTTATTTGATGTATTTCATTTACCGCATCTACTTCATTTACTAAATTTACTTCATTTACTACATTTACTTAATTTACTACATTTACACTGTAAAAACAAAGTATTAATTTAGGGCTAGTTTCAGGTATTACAATAAGACTCAGAAAAAACAGTCTCGAGTGGTACTAAAATGATACCACTGGTGGGAACCCAGATTCATTTGTTTTACATTGAAAATAACAGCATGAAGTTATTATATTCAAAAACAGGACACGGAAAAAATGACACTATAAAAAAAGAGATCTCTAGTTTTTACAGTGTACTTAATTTACTTAATTTATTTCATTTATTTTATTTTATTAAGTTTCATTATTGCCCTGACTTATGGCTTATGGCTTGATAAGAGGCGATACGAAAGTCCGAAACTTTGACTATTTTTAAAAACTCTCTGAGTAGACACTTTCAAAATAGAGAGGCTCCTAAGCCTGGGGTAAAATTCCGAAACACACATCCGCACCCCTTGCCAATATGTCATGGGGAGCGAGAAATAATTAGAAATAATAGAAATAATTTAAGACCGACATCTACCCCTTTCTAATGTTTCGTGGGGGGTGGGAAGGCACCCCTGAGACTGGTCACAGAAATAATTTAAGTCATCTCCGTACCCATTGCCAATGCCTTGTGGGGAAGACACCTATTTGGCTGGTCACATAAATGATTAAAGTCACATCTGTACCCGTTGCCAATGACTCGTGGGGAGCGAGAAGGCACCCCTGTGACTGGTCGCAAAAATAATGTAAATCACACCCCTACCCCTTTCTAACATCTCATCGGAGGCGAGAAGGGACCTCTGTGACTGGCGAAATAAATAAATTTCCACCCCTAACCTTCCCAATATATCGTGGGGGGAGGAATCCCTGTAACTGGTCACATAAATAATTGAGGTTAAACCTCGATCACGATTTTGGAAAATAACGCTCAAGCTAAAAGCATTATATTTTTCTCCATATGTATTCAGAATGTAATGTATGTATGTATGAATGAATGTATGTATTCAGAAGTCAGCGACGAGTAAAAATGCTGCCGAAAACAGAGTAGACTCTAAACACTTCCAAATTCGTATAAACACGTGATAGCTACGTCACACGCTCACCACGCTCTTCGCACTCGCTGTCGCTCTCGCACTGACTCGGTTTCTGTCGGGTCGGAACATGTGGAGAAGTGTGGGAGAGAGACGGTGATAGAAGAGCGAAAGAGATAGGTGTAAAGGATGGAAAATCTCTTTTTTCTCGTAAAATAATGGTTTTAGAGAAAAAACGTGTTCAACATCAAATATGTATTTTTCATGCTCCACAGATATTATTTAACAATTATTTTTTGCGCCTTTAAAATTTAAAATTTGCGCCTTTTTTAACTATCATATTCTTGATAAGCGTATCAAAATACATCGGTATAATGAGTTTTAAATTAATGGAAGGTAATATCTTTTCGGAACTATATCCTCAGCCTATCCCGTATTTCTCTTAAAAGTCTAAGTTTTTATTTATAACGCCCAACACTCCCCTATTGGGACCATTTTTACTCAATGTCTTGTAATTTAGTAATTAACGTGAAACTCCCCTACTATTTTAGATCAAAATGATCGGAAATTTCGAAAGTGGAATCAGGTAAGGGGGATATATTATGATCTTTAATATTATGATTAGGATTAGGATTATGATCTTCCGTTTTTAGGATATATTTTTACATTTCCATCTTAAGGAGAACGTATTAGTTTTATGTAAAATCTGAATTCGTTGATTTTCATCAAATGCTTTTACTTCAAAATATTTGTTGATAAGATGTATAGTTTTCGTTTTACTCGTGATAATGCTTTTAAAAAAACATTTTCTGGCCAAGCTACGCTATATATGGAAAAATGTTAATCCGGAAAATTGTTAGCTTCAAAAAGATGTACCAATTTACCGAGCAATGAGACCATTTTCAAATAAGACGTATAGATTTTGTTTTAATCGTGATAACACTTTTTGAAAAGTAACAAATTCCATTTGCCGACCAAACTATGCGATATACGAAAAAAAGTTAGAAAAAAACAAATGGTTGCTTTTAAGAAGACCTATATAATCGTACTTAAACTTTTTCTGATTGAACTCACGGTATTTAAATTATTACATTCTGATAATTTATGAATCATAAATTATTAGGACCGTCCGAAATTTCACACCTCCGTGTTTTAACGGATTTCCACGTTTTGAGACTCCTGAAGAAGAACCCGAAGTTTTGGCGGCGGCACCTGTCTGTTTGTCCACCCGTCCGTAAACACGTTAAACTCTCTAATAAATAATGCCTTGACACACTTTTTTTGGCACCTATAAGGAAGAACGACGTATGCAACAGATACTTGAGAAAAGTTTAATAGCAGAATTGCAGCTTTCCTAAACATCCAGAATTTTTCTTCTAACAATTTTTTGATAGGACTCGTCTTTCGGTTTTATGCATCGAAAATACTATGAATGAGTCACAAATTATAATTTTCAGCCAAACGACGACGGATATGTACGAAAATTTATAAGAAATGTAGCTTATCAAAAGAACTACAACTTTTGCCGTGATCGTTTTTTTATAGAACTTGTAATTTTGGCTTTATTTGTCATTTTTGATAGGCCTCATCATTTCGGTTTTATTTAGCAAAAATACTATGAAAAAATCTGCATCATTTTTATATCAAGTGTATATTACATTTATTTATGTACCTTGGCCTGGAATTTCTTATTCAGATATTCCAAAATAAAGTACAAATTTTATTTACTACGTGGCTATTTGTACCGCTAGCGAGAGGAATAGTGTGGGTAACTTATTTAGCCCGCTAGCGGTAAATAAATAGCGATTGTACCTCGGTGTGCCTATTTAGCCCGCTAGCGAGAGAAATAATGTGGGTATCTTATTTGGCCCGCTAATTGTATGAATAGTGAGGGTATGTTCTTCAAACCGCTATAGCGGGATGAAAAAGGGTAGTATATTTATTTAACCAAGTAATTTTATTCAGACCGTGCCCATTAGGAAATCGAAAAGATGGTGTTATCAAATGATATTGAATTAAATGTCATTGATTGCTATATAACCTCAATTTCTGGGCTGACCGGCCTGACAGGTGAATGGTGGCGTCAAGTGGCGAGCGACATAATTATGTTTTGGCGAGAAATTTAATATCATTCATAAGTGAAAATAAAAAAATAAACACAATTCGTTGCCAGTGGGCACAAACGTTAAAGAACGTTATTAGAACGGCTGAAAAATGTCCTAAGTCAGTCCGAATAACGTTCCTCAAACATACAATGTTCCAGATACGTTTTAAGGACGTATTTGGAACACGAAACGTTTTCAGAACATTATTTGGTCTGACTTAGGACAGTTTTCAAAACGTTTACATAACGTCTTTTGACTTGTACGTCCAAGGAACGTTTTTAGAACGTTCCAATTACGTTCTTAAATTTCGCGCGCACTGGGTTTCTACAAATTTTTTTGGATAAGGTATTTTGCCTTCGAGTGAAATATTTTTTTCCATTAGTCCTAACCGTAATTATGATGAAAATAGCGATAAGCGAGATTAAGACGAGTACTTTGATTTTTAATTTATTTTTTAATGTTTAATAATATTATTTCTTATTGACCGGGTGAAATTTTCGCATATTTAAATAATTTTTCTCACGTACCGAGTAAAGTTTAAATAATTAGTGCACAAGATATTATAGAATGAGTCACGCACTATTAGATCCTATAATCAATCATTTTTATAGGTTGTAACATTAAACAAATTTTCTTTGATCAATCTATCTTGAACCGTGATGGTGTTTGGTAGGTATTCTATAGCAAATTTTAATAACTGAAAATATTAATTAATCAATTTTTTTTACTTGTGGTTTTATAATTTTTGCAAGAATTTGTGAAATTTTTAACCATACAAATATAATAGTAAAAAATTGAAAATATTTCTGTTACATACTGAATTCGAAATTTTGTAAATTTTCTGTGCTTCTAATTTCGACTCCTGGATCTCAATCTTTTTTTTTAGTGTAGTTCTGTGCTAAAAAACGCCATAAGGTAAACGTCCCAGTAATCGTCACCATAAGAGATTTCATTGACTTCAAATATTTAGAAAATTGTTTTGGAAGGATTAGTTAAAAGATGATTGGTACTCATTGAAGCATTAAACCGATGTTCCAAGTATTCGCCATTTCCAAATCTGCCATGTACCAGCCCTATCCGACTTCGAAGCTTTTGCATGGATGGCATCCGTAATTATATACTTCCAAGTGGTAGTACCAAAAAGATCCGACAGAGAGCGCCAATACTGCCTCTACACAGTTTAACAGTATCTGTTATGGGATAATAATGTGAATAACTAAAATAATGTTTTTTTTTCACTACAAAATAAATGTTGAATCTATTACAATAGATTCATAGACTTTCAATAATAATTTTTACGAAAAAAATCTGAGGAAATAGTGATAGCGATAGAGAAAATAGTTAAAAATACATATGGTTTTCCACACAGTGTCAAAGTATTATAAAGATTGAATTATTAATAATTAATAATAATGTAATAACCTGACGGAATAATTCACCTCGAAGTATAATTTCAAAATTAATTTACATAATTAAAAAATAATTGATGGTTAGTAATATTAAGTGATATATGTTGTACTTAGACAAATAGATATAATTTTGTTTTTAAAAAGGTGTTTTAAATTTGTAGGTAGGAAAAATAATTTATTGGTGATAATCTTATTTTTGTTGATAAATAACATCGATAAAATTACTATATTATTTGCAACAATATTATGACTAATCAATCACATTGATAACAAATTATAATTTTTTATGTTTCACTCTTTACCGTGGCAAATATGTAGTGAATTATCAATTCATTTTAAAATTAACAGCATTGTTTTAGATAGTAAAATCACATTCGAGAATGACATTAATCGAATCAATCACATTTTGAAAGTCGTATTCGTTGTAATAAATATAATATTTTACATTTACTTTTTACATAACACATATTTTTAATAAATAATAGCAATAAAATGCTATACTATTTTCAGTTATATAGCTAATAAATCACATTCTAATAGCCACTCGTCGTACTAAATATTAAATTATGACTAGTTTTAGTCTTCATATTCTTTGGGAAAATGCTCTCTAAAAACTGGATAAGCACTTAATTAAAGCTCTTAAAATTCAAAAATTAAATTTTTTTGAATTCAATCATTCAAAAAATAGTACAATCAATATTAAATTACTTTCATTGGACAACTAAAATTGCTTAAGTCATTTATTCAGCAAATATTGAGGACAAATTTAATGAGTTTTCATTCTTTTTTGGAAAAGCAACTTTTTTTATTCATTTTTTTAATAAATGTCGTTTGTCCAAAAATTTAATTTTTTTCTTGTGAATATTATTTTTTACGATTAAAACAAAAACTACGCATCCTATCAAGAAATGAATGGTACCAAATTTGTAGATATTTCTTGGGTGCATAATTTTTTTTTCTTCATATTTCTTCGTATCTTGTACAGTTGGATGGCAAAATGGAATTTTTTATTTTTTTTTGTGACATCAAAATTTGAATTTTCGATTTTTCATGAAAATTCAAGAAGTTTTTATGATAATCTTGTCGTAATTTGATAAAGCAACTTTTTTTTCTCTTGACTTTTTTCATATCGTGCGTTGCTTGGCTTAAAATATTAATTTTTTTGGGGGTGGGGGGGGGGGATTTTGAAAATGTTGTAACTCTGATAATTTTCCTTTTATCGAAAAAAGTCATAAGGATAAATTGTTCAAGTTTCCGAGTACTACGAACAGCCGTACATAGAATTTTTAAACCTATAAAAAAATGGTCTAAAAAATATGAAAATGCACAATCCAATCCGAGTAGTTTTTCAAAAGTTATCCGATATACAGACAATGACAACAACAACAGACACCGACGTAAAAACTATTTTTTCTGACTTAGGGGGCCTAAAACATCGATATTTGATGGAATCCGCGAAAGCCATTTTTCGCATAAAACCAATACCTTCTCATTATGATGAGAATGTAAAAACATGTTTTTTTTTTTATTAAATGATAATAATTTCAAGAAATATACATGCTAAAAATTTGAAAAAAAATTATTGCTCCGTTAAGATTGTAACTAAATTGTAACTGAAATTGTTAATACAGTTAAAAAAAATTATTGCATCAAAAAATGATAGTTTGAAAAAATCCTTTTATACCGCAATATTCATTTGATTTTTAAATAATAAAAATATCTAGTTCTGCACTGCAACCTTTCAAAATTTATTATTGCAGCTCGCAATATACGTGGACAGGCATTTTAGTTACAGTTGGATTTTTTTACCAAACATTGTATTTTGCCAACAAAAAGATTGAGATCCCCGGTTTTAATATGTAATCTTTCCTCGGAATCGCCTTTTCCCATTCTAGTAGTCTATTTGCTTCAGATGGAACCGTAAAATGATGGCATTTTTCTTTATTAGGGTCATCGTACCCCGAATCACAATTCGGTACGATACACCTCTGTCCAACCATTTTCAGTTTGCAAAAACTTCCACTAAGTATTTAGAAACAGTATTGTACATGTCACATCACTTAACTATTGTCAATAAAAAATAATTTTAATACTAAATATTACTATTCAATAAGAGCCCATAACAGATACGGTTAAACTGTGTAGAGGCAGTAGTGGCGCTCTCTGTCGGGTTTTTTTGGTACTACCACTTGGAAGTATATATTTACGGATATCATTTCATGGAGTCGGATAGGGCTGCCATGTACTAGTAATCCGAGATGAAATCCGTCGAAACATAACCTCAAAATCGAATCTTCTGATAGTTCCAAGTTCCAATACGTCTGATGGACATTATAATAAATAATCATAATAAAAATGAATTTCCTTTAAAATTTTTATTTTTCATTTCAATTATAATTATTTTCGAATAAAATTAATATTTTTTATAAGAAATAAAGTGATCTAAAAAATAAATCGAAATAAATATTTATTAAAATTTTTATCACGATAAGTGATAACTACAATGCTGAAATTCTTTCATAATACTGAATATTATAATTAAAAATTATTAACATTTTCCTTTTCAAAATAAAGTTCGAAAAATAATATTGTGTTGTATGAAGTCATATAACCTAACTTTGTTCTATAAAATGGCTAAGTACAACATAATTACATGGGATACAAAAATGTACACACTGGTAATTTGTATAATTAACTTTTTTGCAACATAAATTATAAACACAATGACAAAATTTGATAAATTGCAGTGACTAAAAAAATCATGTGTATTTGGAGGTTATGTTCTGTTTACGTTGTGAAAACATTAAAACTATCAATAATTATATATCTGTTACACATTTTTCTTTATATTATGCAGTATAGATTAATGTTAGCTAATGAAAAACTATTGAATAACCCATGTGCGAATTTAGCTCGGCAGCCAGACATTTACTGTCCGCCCACGTTCGACCCTACTTTTCCAGCCAAAGTTTAGTAATCAAAGTTGAACCATCTTTGGGGATTTCGAACAACCACTATCAGGCCAACATTGGCTAACGACACTGGTAGCCGGAGACTGTCAGCCCAACTGTGGCCGAAGATTGGCCCAATTGTCGGTGTAATACTGGCCAAAAAAAGCCGCTCTACTGCACCCGACAATCGGCCCAACTTTGGCCCAATGTAAGGCCGATGGTCTGATGAACTCTGGCAAA
>CAKNYM010020167.1:13764-27759 GCA_932195095.1 Andricus curvator
ATGAACTCTGGCAAATTTGATTTGAAATGACGAATCAGTATGGTTGGCTCAACTCTGACCGAAGGTTAGCCCGATGATCCGTGCAATACTGGCCAAAACAAGCAACCATACTGCACCCGACAATCGGCCCAACTTCGGCCCAATGTAAGGCCGATGCTCTGATGAACTCTGGCAAATTTGATTTGAAATGACGAATCAGTATGGTTGGTTCAACTCTGGCCGAAGGCTGGCCCGATGATCGGTGATCAAGATGATGCACCCGACGGTAGGTCAAACCTTGGCCCGAGTATGAGCAGACCGTCGGATAAACTCTGGTTCGATGTTTCAAAAAGACCGTGAAAGTACGATCGGCCCGACTCGGTTCAAGAGATGGCCCGACCATCGGCATAACATTGGCTTGTACGAGTCATCATGATTCACCCGACGCGGCGGTCGGTCAAACCTCGGCCCAAATATGGGCCGGCCGTCGGATATACTAGGGTTCATTATTTCAAAGCGACCGAAATTTGAGTACGAATAGCTGGATTTTTGTGTAGACATACCCATATTCGTACCGAAATTTCGGTGCACGTAGACACTTCCTTTTTTTCAAGAAAAAAATTCTAAGCTCCATCTTTATGAAAAATTGTAAATGTTCCGAAAAATTTACATTTGATGTCATTCTTAATCATTTTAAAATAGTCTGAAACACCTGAAAAGCAAAACGTTACACGAAAGTTTAAAAACATTTGTTATTACAAAAATGTTCGCAGTACGCGATAAAATTTCTAAGTTCCGCCGATGCAAATTTTAAACGCTCATTAAAAATTACATTTCGTGTCATTATCAAAAGTTGTAAAATGGCCTAAAATGCGAAAAAACAAAATATTACATGAAGAAAAATCAGTCAAAGTGGGCGAAAAAAAAAAATTTCGAAAAAAATTGTTTAAAAAAGAAATTTTCGAAAAAAAATTGTTTGGAGACAAATTTTTGAAAAAAAAAAATTTGTTGAAAAAAAAATTAAAACAAAAATTTGGAAATTTTTTTTTTTTAAAGTTGTTGAAAAAAAAATTGGTTGAAAAGTTGTTGAAAAAAAAAATGTGTTGAAGAAAAATAAAAGGTTTTCAGCCCGGGGCTACGAAACCCTAAAAATTGTAATCGGTTTAAATTATTCATTTAAAACTTATTTCATTTATATTCCCGTTAACAGTTCATTTATTTAACATCTACATGATGTCGCAAAATAATAAAAAAATTAATGAGAGTAGGTATAGAGTAATGGGTAAGGCTCCCGACTGCTAGGCGATAGATTCAGGTATAGATGTAGGTTCGAAACCTCGTAGCGTTAGAAATTTTATTTGTAATATAATGTTTAAAAATGTAATATATGTATTCATTCTAAGCAGGACAATTAACATTTATAGTCAAAATACTCGCAATCATTTATTATTTATTTTTTGAATACATATTTTGTGTATTTCCACTGTGTAGTACGAACCTTCACGAATACATTGGCCCAATCTTGGGCCCCCATGTCGGGCCGATGGTCGGCAAAAAACCTCGGCCCAGCGTGATCATTTCGTTAGTTGGGTCGACTACGGGTAAAAAGGTTGGTTCATTGCTTCCTTACACTGTCGGTCCCGTATTGAAAAGCAAAGTTGTCCCTGCATTATAGCCCAAGGCTATGCCGATCTCGTTAAACACACTGGCCCATTCTTGGGTCCTCATGTCGGGCCGATGGTCGGCAAAAACCTCGGCCCAGCGTGATCATTTCACTATAGTTGGCCCGATTTTTGGCTGACAAGGTTGGACCGAGTTTTACTAAGTCGGGCCGACTTTGGGCTGACGGGAAATTCGCACATGGGAAATATTAACTTCACTGAAAACTGATAATAAACTAAAAAATTAATAATGAAATCACTAAAGTCATTCCAATATTTTACATCACCTTTTTCAGTTTTAAGCACTAATTTATATAGCGATTACTTTTCACGCAGTAACAAGTCAGTTCTCCGATTTCATTTCACGCCTTTTTGAAATTAATTAAATCATTATTTGTAACGAAATATGGAAATAAAATTTTGACAGTCCCTATAATCGTGCCCGATATTTCTCGAACGAGAAGGTACTAAATGAAGACTTTACTTAATTTTATGAAACAAAAATGATCTTTTATTACAAAAAATTTAATTTTTGGACATATTAAAAGCTTAAGCAAAGAAACGTCTTTCCTAACCTAAATGTTAAGCTATTTTCCACGTTTCGTGATTCATAGCCACCGGCAATACAAATCAATTTTTTTTACCCATGTGCACTATTTGTACAAAAAAACTAATTTGGTTTCTACAACAATCACTGTTCAAACTTACTTAAAAATATTTTAGGAATGTATTTTAATGCGGAAAATACTTACTTCTGGCGTTTATACTTCAAAACAGACGATTACTGGGACCGCCACGATTACTGGGACGTTTACTTTACATGTTCAGAAAAATGTTTGAATTACAAGTTATAAAGATAATCTCATTAATTATTAATTCATTATCTTTAATACAACGCATTTTCAAGTCAATGCTTTCAGCTGCGTTTAGATTGACGTACACACATGTTTTTAGTTTGAAAATAATATATCTCAACATACTTCACTTATTTTTCACAATGGTAATTTATAACCTTTAAAATTGAATTATTGTTGACACAAAGATAAAAAAGTACACTAATTTTAAATTTATAGCGTTTTTATTTTGAATAGAACCATGTAAACCTTTGAGCTTTTTAAAAGAATTTAAAAACATTTTATTAACAAATTTTTTTTGCAGAAGAAACGGCTTTCTTATATGTGATAACTGTTTTATATTAGAAAGAAGGAAAAAGAAGCAAAATTATATAATCTGATTTTTTAATTTTGGATTTCATTTTATAATAAGAGAAAGCGCTGTTTAGCATACAAAACAGCTCACAAATTCGAAAATTTACCTCGAAAAAATGATAAATATTTGGTGGAGTCTACAATGTCAGCGCCGGCAAGATTGTTTGTTTCTGGCTGTTTCTCGCGAAGAGTGAAATACGAAATAAAAGTGAATTACGTATATAGTCCTGCAAATACCTTAAAATATAATTTTCATGGTCAAAACTGATAAAAATCATGTTTTTAAAAAGAAAAATAATCTGTTAGCAGTTTTTCATTAAAGATCGAGAGAAAAATTATTTAAATATGCGAAAAATTCACCCGGTCAACGAGAAATGTTATTATTAAACATTTAAGAAATGAATTAAAAATCAAAGTACTCGTATTATTCTCGCTTATCACTATTTTCATCCTAATTAGAGTTAGGACTAATGGAAAAAAGTATTTTACTCAAATGCGTAATACCTTATTCAAAAGAATGTGTAGAAACGAATTGTGCTGATTCTTTAATTTTCACCTATAAATTATATTAAATTTCCCGCCAAAACATAATTACGCCGCTTTGCCACTTGACGCCTCCATTCACCTGTCAGGCTTGTTAGCACAGAAATTGAGGCTATATAGCAATCAATAACAGCCCGTGCAGAAATTTCCCCATTTTTCCCTATTTGAAGTTGGGTTCGGAAGGGGCCCCTATCAGAATATCTAGTCTAGAAAAAACTAACGAGGGCCCTATCAGGTTCTAGTGAAGAATTCCATTTTTCGTATCGGTATGGCAAATCTATCTGTATCTAGTGGGGCCCCGACCAGAAAATGCCTAAAATCTTATTCTTATTACCTGAAGTATTAATTTGGAGGGTTTTGACGGTTTTAGTATGCAGAAATAGTGTTTTTTTCTGTGCATGTAAACGCTTTGCCTTCGAAAACTTGATTTAGAGCACTATTGAACATTTTATTCAGAACCAGGCACGTATGTGTCAGTTAAAGTTAAAGAGGTTATGTCAAGTACAGCTGTCCAGTGCTTCGCCAGAGCTTTCAAGTCTTTTGTTCTTATTTCTTGCTGTAATTTTGTATTGTGTTTGACAATTATTTTTTTCCACGATGGAAGAGGAAAGGCGCTTGCAAGAGCAAAGACGATTTCGGAGCAAAAAGTTTCGTTTAATGCAAAAAGTCGAACAAGAATGCGATGTTAGTGAGGTTATGATGTTTGGAGCTGCTCGCTCCGAGGACCACGTAGAAGGTAAATAATGTATTAATAATTTAACATATTTTATTTAAACGAATAATTTAACAGTAAATATAATCTAATAATAACACAACATAAAAATAATATTCTCCTATATTAAAATACAAAAAATGTCAAAGAAGTAAATGTTCAAAAATCGCGGTACGTACAAAAATCAAAATAAATCAATTATAATCAAGCAATTGGCATTTTTTAGTGTATTATTATTATTTCAGCTGCTATTTCCAACACGCGTAAAGATTCAACGGGCCAAAATATCAATGAGAAAGTCTTCCTCACGGAATGGAAAAATATTCTTGCCAACGCCAAGGACTGGGAAGGAGGATGGAAGCTCCGAGCTGCTGCCGATAATAATAATAATTAATAATATTACATTATATTACATTATTATTAATATTAAATCAATTGTAAAATACTCTTAATTTGAATGGTACTGCAGAATATTATTCATCCCAATAACTGAAATCGAACACAGGGGCCCCGCAGGGGCCCTTCTCTTTAATAGGGTTGTAGGCGGGCGACCCCCACCAGAACCCTACTAGAAAATCTAGTAGGGCCCCGATGGCCAAAGCGTTACGTTCTATATGGGGGCCCGACTAGTTTTCCTCACTAGATCCCGATTGTAGATAGGGAAAACTATTCAGGGCCCCACTAGCGCCCTTTCCAAATTTCTGCACGGGAGGTGGAGGCCACGTCAAGCGGATCAAGAATTTTCCTCTTGGAAAAGGATTTGGCTGTAACTCGGCGTATACAGTCCTATATTAGTAAAGAAAAATACCCCGGAGTATTTTTCAAAAATTAAAAAAAATGGCGGAGATAAAGGACTTTGAAGTTTCTGGTAACTTTTTTTTATAGTTCTATATCTTTGGTTATAATTGACCGATTTAACTTTTTAAGGTCTCAAATTGTTTATAATGGCATTTAAATTAAAAAAAAATGTCCGTGAAGAAAAAAGAAATTAATTTAATATTTGTTCCTTTTTTGCATTAAATTTTATTCTCAACTACCCCCTGCCGATTCAACGGCACTGAAACGGTACTCAAACGGCACCGCCCAGTGCCGTTTCAGTGCTGCTCGTTTAAAGCTACTCAGATTCCAATTTTAAATGCCTGCAGAAGTTCCCTTTATACCTGCAAATAGGCTACCAAGTAAACCAGCTGAAAGGGATAAAAAATGAGAAATTAAAATTTAAAAAATTTTTAAATTACCTCTGCGAAAGTTAGAATTTCAGACAAAACAGACAAGATTTTTTAATTCAACTTCAGAATAGTATATTAGTATATAATTTATAAGTATAAAATATATATAATGAAAAAATTCATAAATTAAAAAAAGTGTTAATAATTTGAAGAAAATTTTTAAAAGGGATTCGGGTTGGTGGCGGCCAACTACTATAAACCACTCTGCCCGCCCGGTACGTGACGAATGCGATAGGACCATTATATGACCGTCGCATCACTCTGAATGCCGTTTAGGTGCCGAAATCAGCACAAACAGTCCCTGAAACGGCACTGGCGGCCCAGTGCCGTTTCATCGGCAGGGCCCTGAAAAATGTATCATTCCAATAAATTCATATTATTACAATTCATAAAATGCATTGGTATTAAAACATACGTATTTTAATTGTCTTGTTTTTATTACTGAAAAAGTGCACATCCTATCAGAAAAAATTTTTTGGTTATTAAACATTTTATTGCAACTTGTGTCGTTTTTCCATACATTTAATTTGTTTATCTTCAATGTTATTTTTTGTACAATTTAAACTAAAAATACGCATTCTAGCGTAAAGTCGTTTCGAAAAAATTTGTAGATATAATTTAGGCGAAAAATTTTGTTAAATGAAATGTTTTTGTAACTTGTGTCCTTTTTGCAAAAAGGTTTTTTGTTTATTTTAATATATTTTTATAAGAAGAGTTCATTACAAATTTGTAAAACTTTTTTGGTTGAACAACTTTTGTCTTTTCATTTTTTTTTTTCGTTTCTTGTGTCGTTTTTCCAAAAGTTCAATTTTTTATTTTCAATATTGTTTTTTACGATTAAAAGAAAATTCTATCAGAAAATTATTCATTATAAATTTGTAGCTCTCTTTTGGATGAGCAATTTTCATCCATTCATTTTTTTCCTAGTTTGTGTCGTTTGTCAAAAAATTATTTTTTTTTTATTTTTAATGCTGTTTTTTATGAATTTAAAGAAAAAATACGCGTTCTATCAAAAAATGATTAGCAATAGATTTGTAGATCTTTTTTGAATGCATAATTTTTATTTATTCATCTTTTTGCGTATCTTGTATAATTCAACCGCAAAATCGAATTTTTTATTTTTCATTACTTTTTTGTGCGATCAAAATTTGAATTTTCAATTTTTGAAGAAAATTCAAAAAGTTGTTCTGACAATCTTATAGGGTATTAAAAAGCAATGTTTCTCTCTCTTTGACTTATTTTCATATCGTGCGTTGCTTGGCCTAAAATTTTCATTTTCGTTTGTTTTTTTGAATTTCGTAAATGCTTCAACTCTGGTAAATTGTTTTTTATCAAAAAAAGTCATTAGGCTAAATTGTTCGCCTTCTTGAATACTACGAACAGCCGTCCATAGAATTTTCAATATCTGAAAAAAGTGGTTTCAAAAATTGAAAAATGCTCTAACTTTTTGAATTTTCATCCAAAATGGCTGGCTAATGAAACTGACCTTCATTTTAGGGTAATTAAAGAGTATACCAAAGGCCAATCCAGTCTGACAATTCTTTCGAAATTTATCGTGCAGACAAACTAAAAATCTACAGACACACTAACAAACTAACACACTGACACACAGACAGAAACATTCACGAAAACCTGTTTCCCGGTTTCAGAGGGCTTCAAAACGTGGACATTTGACAAAAACGGGAGGAGGGAGGGTCAAATTTAAAACTAATATAATACCTTCTCTAATGAGAATGTAAAAAACCTAAAATTCAAATTTCGAGCCGAACGAAGGATTGTCTCTTTGTATTAAAAGGTAGCTCAGAAAATAAATATACACTCAACTCCCTAGATAAGTACCCTCAGTGTACGCTATTCCTAGATCTTCAGGCTTCGGAATTTGTTGATTCCTCCGAGATATGCACAGTAAAAAAAAAGGATCAATTTTGTTGCAGAGCATTTTACACCAACGATCATTTGACTTTTGAGATCATAATGATCTGTCCATTCGGATCATCTTGATCATCTTTTTTGGGTCATTTGTCAGACTAAACAAAATGGCCGCCAATTCTTGGCGCTGATGTCATAACGACATAATCTAAAAATGTTATCTAACCACACGCAAGTGGCAACTACACTTAACAGATGATGTTTTCTAATATCAGAATTCGTTAATTTTTAAACTTTTCAAGTACACTGCACGATCAGAAACCATAAAAAGTTCGCATATGAGCTAAAGTACTCTAAGAACGTCAGCCATCTTGGTTTGCTTTGATACCTGATCCCGCATCAGATCATTATGATCTCAAAAGTCGATCATTCATTCCGGCCGATCAAAATGATCTTGATTCCGGTATCATTTTTGTTGCATATCAAAATGATATTGATTTCGGTATCATTTTGAACATTTTTTTTTACTGTGTGCTGAAGGCCGATGCAAGCCATGTCCGAAACCGTGCTGAATTCGGGAGTTGAGTGTACATTTAAAAATTCCTGTCAAAAAATGAGCACGTAGCGCGAATTTCACGATGAGAATGTGTACATGAAAGCCTACAGAGAATTGAGGAATGTAATCTGTAACTATATTTAATTACGCAGAAAATTCAGCATATGAAGATTCATAGAAAAAGTGGCATCTAAAAGAAATTTTGTTGCTAAAGTTTTATTCAAGCGTTTCGAGTGCAAGGAATAAAAATACAAGCACGAAGCGCGAGATCTAAATATGTCCAAGCGCGCGATGAGAATTTGCACACACGGCGGAAGGATTCTTTTGATAGGTCTCACCGTTCTTCTTTTAAACATCGAAAATGCTATTACAAAGTCTCCTTCAACCATTTTTTGATCGAACTCACCGTTTTTTTTAAACATAGAAAATGCATGGGTGCGGGGAGGGGGGGGGGGTAGTATAGATTTTCTGTCGACGCACGGACTAAAAACATTTTTTTTGTGAAAACCCTAGACTACACTTCGTTTTTCTGTGTTGCTTCCCACTGATTGCGTATTGTATGACGAAAACAAATTGACGAAATTAGTTTCTGTTTACTATCAACGCAAAAATTATAGGCATCTGCCTTTGAACCTTAACAACTCAGCCAAAAAAATGCTAGAGTAATAAGTAAATAGTAATTTGAAAGCTGAAAGTGTTCCACGTAAACCAGCTTGAAGATGTTAATGTAAAAAAAATGTTGTGCTTTGCAGACTGAAAAATGTAAAAAAGGTCAGGAATTTCGGGCACATTTAAGAAGAGTCAAGTTTAGAGCATTATTTCTTATACAAGAGGCAATGGGAAAAATTTGAAAAAATTCATGAATATGAGGAAAACGTTTTGTTGACAAATTTGAGAAATTATAAAAATTGTTGCTTAAAATTACAAAAATGTGCAACTATTCTATCTTCAGTTCTAATGAAGATATTAAAGCGAATAAAACTCTAAACCGTAACGGATAAGCTCTGTAATTAGTTACAATCTCCCGGAAGGATGTGATTGTTTTATTTTTGGTGGAAATCGCGATATTTTCGGACATTTTTTTTGTTGGAAAGCAAGTGTTAGAAACCAGCGGGGGTGCATTTTTTTTGCTGCCGGTCAGAAGAGGCGTCAATGGCTGGGTAGGAGTTCAGAAGCACGGGTCAAAGAAAGGCACCAGCGGTCGGCATCAAAAAAAGGCACCCCCGCTGCTTTCTGATACTTGCTTTTTAACAAAAAAAAATGTCTAAAAATATCGCCAAGAAATTTACTACAGCATACCAGGGACTCAATTAGAACCCAAGGAGGACGTTGATGTATTTAACACGGCTGTACAAACGTTGGACGAATATTTTTTGTCAAAACAGAGTAAGGTCTATCAAAGACACATCTTTCGACTTCTAAAGCAATAACCCCAGGAAAATCCGGGGGATTGCTAGTCAGATTGCGCAACCAAGTAGTCAAATGCAGGTTTACGTGTATGGAGGAATACATCATGGACCAAATCGTAACGTTGGATAAAATTGTCATTGCAGCAATTTCACTGGACGCAATAAATAGACAATTGGAAGATTTCACGACAAACGGAAGCAAACCCTAAATGTCCAGCGATAGAAAAAAATGCCTGAAATGTGGATTTATAGGTCACTTCCACCAATATTGTGAAACCAAATCAACAAGGAAAAAACATTCTGACCAGATTCGCCACAGGGATGAGGAAACAAATAAAAGGCAGCGATCTTTCCAAAAAGACGAAAAAGAGGTCAATTATATTTTTCACATTGACGGAAACGAAACCATAGAATGTGATATCGGTGGTATCAAATTCTATATGGTACCACCGATATATCATTCTAGTATCCAACCAAACAAAAACACCAAACAAAACTTTCATAGCCTATAGCAATGACACTCCTTTAAATATTATTGGCTCATTTAAGACTGACATAGTGATAGGTGACCGTTCAGAACAGGCTACTTTCTATGTCATCAAAGATTGAACGGCAAATTCATTAGGCAAAAGAACTGCCATAAGCCTAGGTGTCTAACCAGTAGGTCCCAGAGTTAACCAAATTAAGGCTACAGCATTTCCGAAATTTAAAAATGTGTTGGTAGAGATTCCCATTGACGATTCAGTCCGACCAGTTGCACAACCGTATGAAAGGATTCCTATTCCACTAGAAGAGAAGGTAGAAAAAAAACATCACGTGCGTCCTAACCTACGACCCAAGACAGATTTATGTGTAAACATCTTCGGTAAATGTTAACTGAAATTGAAATCTTACATAAAGCAAATAATAACTCACGTACATGTAAAAGTATAAAAATTTATTTTCTCTTATATGTAATGTCGTGAAAAAGTTTGCAGACATCTATTTTCCAATATGTTGAACAAGTAGCCAAGTTTTAATAATAATAAACTGTAAATTTTCTTTCAATTATTGCATGAAAGGTGATAAAAGTACCCGTTTTATGGGTATAAATGAAAGGCAGTATGAGTTAATTTTCTTAGAAGTTGTTTGAAAAAACATCAAATTTTAATGCTTCCAAAAAATATCAATAAGTTCGGAAATAACAATTTATATATATGTATATATAGATATAACTCACCACTTTCAGCAGATGCTGACTGCCACGACAAGTGTATGACTGCCACCAAGTTTTTCTGTCATTTTTTTCTTCGCTTTCCAGGAATCCTGAAAAGGGTTACGGTCGTTACGGTCGCGGCTCATTGCGGCTCATTGATCACACCGAAGGGTCTGATTTTTTTCTACTTGAATTCAGAATACATTTCATAATTTCATTTCAAACTGTAATTTACCGTGAAGGATTAGGGACGAGTCGAAGGACAAGTTTGACGAAAATTTATGAGGGCCTGTTTGACCTAGTCTCGTGACTGCCATTGGCAGTCTTTGCAGTCAATGACTGCCTTCTGGAAAGCCCTGATATATATATATATATATATATAGAGAGAGAGAGGGGGAGGGAGGGAGGGAGAGGGGAGAAAGAGCGAGGCTCCTTCAGTGTCTCTGGCACACGAAACGACGCGTGTGTCAGAGGCTTGCATTACACTTTCGAGTCGTGGATTCACTAGACTCAGGCGCGACTCCCCATATCGAGGTCTAAGATGTTTACACATCAAAAGAACTTACAGTTTGTGACATCATCGAAGAAGTTACAGGTCTGTCTAAATGGGTGTCACCAATGGTACTACTCCTGAAAGAAAAGCGAGACATTTGGCTATGTACTGACATGAGACGTGCCAATGAAGCTATCCTGCGGGAAAGCTAACCACTACCAACGATGGATCAGATTCTACCCAAAATAAATAAAGTCAAACATTTTAGCAGAATAGATATAAAGCTCGCGTACCATCAAGTTAAAATACACACTGCGTCTAGACATATTACCACATTTATAGCGCCAAAAGGACTTCATAGATACAAGATATTAATGTTCGGCATCTTCTGTGCCCCAGAAATTTCCAAAAAAACGCTAGAACGGATGTTAATCAACTGCGAAGGTACAGTCAATTTCCTTGACTATATCCTAGAATTCGATAGAGATGAGAAAAAACACAATCAAATATTAAAAAAATTGCTACAAGTTCTTGCCGAGACCGGTGTTCTGTTGAATAAGGATAAATTCATACATCGGGTCACAAAAAACAAGTTCCTTGGATACGAGTTAACATCCGATGGAGTAAAACCCTTGGAGAAGTTCATTCAATCCCCCAATCAGCAAAACTGACCTAGCCACTAAAAGCTTTGTTGCGAAATAAAATTGGAAAAACTGCAAGTCTCAAAAAATACTGTACTCAAGAAGAAGATGAGGCATTTGTGAAACTCAAAAGGGCTCTGGCTAACATTCGAAAACTAGGATATTACAACGTCAATGACAGAACCCAGGTAATCGCAGATGCAAGTCCAGTCGGCCTCGGCGCAGTCCTAATACAAATGAAGCGTTGGGTGAAAAAACAACCTAACCCGGGTTAAGTTGTTTTTCCTTAAATCGCTTTTTCGGAATCAGCGAACCCTAATTTGTTAGTACACAGCTCAAAACTAATATAAAAATTATTATTGTTTACGTAAATCACGTTATACTAGAGTAGGGCGCATGGAGCAACGTCGCACGCGCAGCTCCCGTTCTTCGCTCTCGCACAGCTGTGCAGACTGCAGCCTGTAGTGACCAGCCGGCGAATCAGTGTGCTATTATTTTTATTGTTACTGCTCAATAATTCATTAAAATCTAAATAGAAATGGATCAGTCAACCACAGAAACGTTCAGTTCAGTCATGTCAATAACAATTATATCAGTAGAAATCATTAAATAATGTTTAAAACGTGAAATTAAAAAAAAAATACCTATAATACCCATTGGATGGAAAAACAACCTAGCTCGTTTTGTTTATTTTCAATTATTTACATAATTTTTTTTGTTTTTAAATTTTTGTTCTCTACAGGATTTCACTTTTGGATTGTAATACTTTATGTGTATGGAAGGATTTAGCTTCAAATTAATATTTTCTTAGTTCAATAACAGCTTGAAATCTTTGAATCAATTTATCTCAAAACACGATTTTCCGAGTTAGGTTATTTTTTCACCCAACGCCTCAAATAGACTCGAAGGGTCCAAGGATCAGCACATATGGAAGCAAAAAATTAACAGAATGTGAAAGAAGATACTGTGAAACTGAAAAGGAAGGTTTTGTGCTTGTTTGGGCCGTTGAACACTTCAACATCTTTCTGTTTGGCAAGGAATTTGTATTGATTACGTACCACAAGCCACTGGAGTTTATCTTTGGACCTAAGTCAAAGCCCTGTGCAAGAATAGAAAGGTGGGGTTCAAGGATTTAATCCTATACGTACTAAGTTATATATCAACCGGGCAGGACGAATGTCGCAGATTCACTTTCAAGATTATACAAAACTTTCAACTGATATTCGCCCACCGAAGGATGAGCTTCACGTATGTCAAATGGTTCAATAATTAAGACCAATAGCGATCGCACTCAAAGATATTATGAAATTTTCCGAGAAGGATCCGGAAATTTCAAAAGTTAGGCAAGGATTAAACAGCAATATGTGGGATGAACCTAACAAATTGTACAAGCCATTCGAAAATGAATTGTGCTGTTATGAGAATATATTACTGAGAGGTAGCCGAATCGTCATTCCAGATGAGTTCAGAAAAGCTATTGTAGATGCAGCTCATGAAGGTCACCCTGGAACAGTGACCATGAAAGGCCGACTGAGAAGTAAAGTCTGGTGGCTTTGAATCGATAAAGATGCCGAAACTCGGGTAAAGACGTCTAAAGGTTGCACCCTAGTATGTGCACCAAATCCACCAAACCGCCTTAAAAGGCGTGGATTACCAATAGCACCTTGGATAGACGTTGCAATAGACCTTTTGGGCCCGTTACCTAGTAATGACTATATCTCCGCAATAGTAGATTACTATTGAGTATGGACATGATCTTGATATTTACCGGATATGACAGACAGCGCCCGCGGCGACCAAAGCCGCAAATTTTTTAGGGATAGAAATTTGGAATTTACATAAGATAGCACGTATGCATTGTTTTTAAATATAATACATGCATAAATGATTGCTTTAAAACTTATATAACGTTTTTCAAAACGAAGCAAATTAATAGAGGGAACTTTCTCGCAAAAAGATTTCGTGAAAAAATGGTCTTTTCATTCCAGTTGAACCCGTTCTAGTTTCGTTGTTGGTTATGAACATAACCTTAAAAATTACCGGCCGAATGTCAACACGTGGATTATTATTATTATACCATTAAGCCATTTCCCTTTCGGGGTAGGCGTGACTTGCTCGGTTGGAAAATAGTAGTGTGTATATGGGTATATAGGTATAAGGTAGGTAGGTATATAGGTATGAGATAGATAGGTATATAAGTGTTAGGTATAGATATTTTAGATTGATCTGGAATTCTCGTGTTATTTATTTAAATGACACGTTTATTCCGCAACACTGCTCCGACCCAGGTTGCTGATCAATCTCTCTAGCGATCACCCCAAGTGAAGAGCATCACAAAATTGTTATGTATGGTTCTCCACTTGGGCCCATTAGTATCCAAGGTCTTTGTTTCAGGTGTCATTCGTTCTACTGTCACTCTGTTTACAAACTATTTGTCGCCACACTTTTCTGTGCTGGCATACTACTCTAGCTTCCTTCACGTCCATGCATTTTTTCATGC
>CAKNYM010020169.1:0-11129 GCA_932195095.1 Andricus curvator
GCGCCTACTGGCATCAATACCCCTTTGGCCCTATGCAGGCGAATCATATGTACATACAATTATATATTATAAAATTAAATCCCAACATAACCTTTGGAACTGCTACATTGTATATGTGACAATTTTCCGAAATTTTTTTTTAAACTTTTACGACAATTGACTCCCGGCTTTGTACGATATAATTGTGTAACGTTGTGCAAAATTAATGCAATAGAATGGATAAAAAAATAAAATGGATAAAAAAAGAAAAAATATATTATGATGCATCTTGGGATTACTTTGTATTACAAAACATAATTTTGTATCTTTGAAGCCTGAAACAAATATATATAAGTAGTATTTTGCAGGTTAGGTTGCTGTAAATTGACGGTACCTATACGAATTTGAAATTTCACATTTAAAAAAATATTTACGTTGTACAATAGCATAAAAACTTATTTATTTTAAATCCAGAAATATATTTTCTTTGATTCCGCGAGACAGGACATCAACACTGGATAAGAATAAAAAAAACACAACGTCACGACGACTGACAAAACGACTTTTCTGTAAACACTTGACAATTTCTGAAATGCTCACTTCAGGGCTGCACATTTTATCTCTTATTTTTACATTATAGGAGAAAAATGAAACTCATGATCATAATTGTCAATTTTAACTATAAAAAACTTGGTTTATATCATTTAAAAATTTTACAATATTTAAAATTCCCGCGCGATTTTAAGATTTTCCATAGCCGGAAAATCCGCGGTGTGAACGGTCTCGGGCAGCTTCCTGCCAGGGGCAGGCAGGCAGCTGCCCGAGACCGTTCACACCTCGGTTTTTCCGGCTTGTTCGAGCTGCGGATAATCTCCAAATCGCGCGGGAAGTTTAAATGTAGTATCATATCAATAAAAATTAATACAATGTTTTTGCAATTAAATTGAGAAGTGAAATAGATAAAGATAATTTCTATAATATTTCGTATGAAAAATGAATGATCTAGAGATCAAATGAGTAACATTTTAGAGTGTGATTCAAGTGTGACATCGGACCGTATCATGTCATCTTCGTGTTGCCTGTTTTGTTGGCGTCTGTCAATATCTTTTCCTTTATTTATTTACACAAGGAGGTTCGTTATTTGGGTAAGTTTAGTAAAATATATTCTCACCACTTTACATTATTTGCTATTCTTCGTAATGATTGAAATAAAAAATGTAAGTTTTTGCGTAAGATTCTTAAAAACATAACCTCTACGAAATCATGAAATGTATGTATTTTGTCTTAATTTTGTTTTTTGTAAAGAATTAAAATGTTCATGTTGGTTAATAGATATATTAGTTGATAAAGAAGGAATGATGGACAACGCTTTGTTGGAAGATTCAGAACTTTTATGGCATTTGTGGCGACGTCGAAGAAGGTACATACTTTCCCATATTCTTGTAAAAATTCCACATTGCTTTCTTCGCTTTAGATGTTTTTAGTTCTGATGATATTCCCCACTATTTCTACATCTTCGTAGTCTATTCCTTCAAAGCATTTGTGATTGTCACAATCCTGTAGAACCATTTTTTTGTGCACAGCTGACAATAAAGCATGTCCAACGGCTGTAATTAAAAACATCATTTCATTTAAACTGATTTTGTGCATAATGCTCAAAATATTCAAAAACTTACTCCTGCGAAAGAATAGTCCATTGTACTGAAAAACAAAAAATCGATACATTATTGAAACACATTTCATGATTTCATAGAGGTTATGTTTTTAAGAATCTTACGCAAAAGTTTACATTTTTTATTTCAATCCATATGACGAACCTCGTTGTGTAAATAAATAAAGGAAAAGATATTGACAGACGCCGACAAAACAGAAAACACGAAGATGACATGATACGGTCCGCTGTCACCTTTGAATCACACTCTAAAATGTTACTCATTTGATCTCTAGATCATTCATTTTTTATACGAAATATTATAGAAATTATATTTATCTATTTCATTTCTCAATTTAATTGCAAAAACATTGTATTAATTTGTATTGATATTATACTACATTTAAACTTCCCGCGCGATTTGGAGATTTTCCGTAACTCGAACAAGCCGGAAAAACCGGAAAAACGGTCTCGGGCAGCTTCCTGCCTGCCCCAGGCAGGCAGGCAGAGGTGTGAAAGCACCATTATTCCATCACATGAGCAATCTCCCACCTCATCTATGACCGGCATGTAATGTCCGGTCATGACGGTAAAAGTTGGTAAAACGCGGTCAGACCCCAATATCTCCAACAGGAAAGTTCTTTTATAGAAAAAAGTGGTTTAGTTTTTAGGACAACCCCTATGCTAAACTTGTAAAACAAGTTTTTCGGTTCTAAATGTTCCAGTTATTCTCAAAGTTATAAAAATGCGAAAAAGCTGAGCATAGCAGACGACACTTTTGACAGTTTCGCGCGAGTTTCGAGGGGAATTTGAAAATTACGCTTTACAAATTGACAAATTACATTGAAAATCTGTTGTATTTATTAAGTAATATTTTTAAAATAATATTTAGTAGTGTGCCAAGTTATTTTGAATATCATTTCAATGAATATGACACTTATACATTAGGTTAAGTACTGTGTATCGTATAGGTTATATTCCCTGAATGAAAATACTGTTTTTTTGTCTTTAAATAACATAAAATTGATGAATAATTATTATGAATTTAGACTTATGAGAAATTCATGTAAATAATGTATTATTTGTTATTATTTTTATTGTCATTGTTACCATTTTTAATTATAATAATTGCCTTATTGAATTTCATCACATATAAATAATAACAAATAATAAATTATTTACACAAATTACTCGTAAATATAAATTCATAATAATTAAATATCAATGTTATTTTATTTAAAGACAAAAAACAATATTTTCATTTAGGGAATATAACCTATACGATACAAAGTACTTAACTTAATATTTAAGTGTCATATTTATTGAAATTATATTCAAAATAACTTAGCATACTACTAAATATTATTTTAAAAATATTGCTCAGTAAATGCAACAGATTTTCAATGTAATTCGTAAATTTGTAAAGTGTCATTTTCAAATTCTCCTCGAAACTCGCGCGAAACTGTCAAAAGTGTCGTCTGCTATGCTCAGCTTCTTGGAATTTTTATTACTTTGAGAATAACTGGAACTTTTAGAACCGAAAAACTTTTTGTAAAAGTTTAGTATAATGTATGTCCTAACAACTAAATCACTTTTCTCTATAAAAAAACTTTTTCTGGTGGAAATATTTGGGTCTGACCGCGTTTTACCAACATTTACCGTCATGACCGGTCAGGATTGGTCATGACTGTGAAATACCGAGCAGCGCCCATCACTGGGCCAAGAATGTCAGTGGTGTATGTGAGTCAGATGACGTGCCAAGTGAAAGAAATTGTTACTTGCCAGTTTTTCACCGTAACCGAGAACTGCTGCTGAATCCCGTCGATTTTGAATATTTGCCAAATATGCGTTTCATTAAAGGGGCCATTCACAAAATACGTGATACATTTTTCAGGAACTTCTGACCCCCCCCCCCCCACCGTGATACTTTTTCCATTGTTTTTAAAAAGGAAAATGAAAATTCGGCCGGTCCCCCCCCCCCCCTAAACGTATCACGTAATTTGTGAATGACCCCAAAATGAATTTTCAATTGTAAAGAATAGTATATTAATTATCTCAGGTAGAAGAAATAAATGAAAAGAATCATTTATAATTTCCCTGTGGTAACATTTTATACTTATATTTAATTCAGAGTCAGTAATCCGCCTCTTTTCTGAATCGATTGATTTTTTTAATTGGAAAAATAGAATATTAAAAAATGTAGATATACAGTGTTGAAAGCAGGATACATATTAATTAAAAATAAGCAAATTAAAAGTTCTTGGTTCTACAAACTTATCGGAATAGGGTCATCCACTATTTTTTTTTTGCATATTAAAGTATATGCTCTAAAATCACTAATAATACTAGCATAGCGTAAAAAAAACTTTTTTCGAATTTATATTTGAAAAATAAAAATGTATACACATTTAAAATTCCTATTTCTGTCTCGCCCATTCCGCCATCTTGATGTGACGTAGCACGCCGTCAAACGCTTGTAAATAAGCCAGGCGATTCAAATTTCTTGCATAAAAATGCAAAAAAAAAAACGCTACCATTTTTGCTTTGTACCTGAATGCAAGAGCACGACTGTCAAAAATCCAGGAAAATTATTTATATATATACCCAAACGTGAGGAACGAAAAAAATGGTACAAAATTGTTCGGCGTGACATGTGACCTACCACGCATCTTTTACAATTTTAGCAATTATCATTCTGAATTAAAAAATTAAATATATAAAAATAAATCTTTCAAAGGGTTAACGTCATTCATCCCATTTACTTAATTTTTCGCTTTTACTCCTAAAGTCTCAGCAACGTTGAAATTCGAGCACTTCGCTAAAAAATCACTTGTCATAATAAGTGTTATCACTTTTGGAAAATTATTCCAACTGGCTTTAACGTATCCAGGCATACTGATACTCTGTGAAAATCAACCCTTTTGGACAAAAAACGTTGATGATTAATTATTTCGATTGTTTTTATGAAGCTGACCATGTATTTTCTTCAGCTTTGACGGCGCGTGACGTCACACCACGTGTTTCATGCCATGAGGGCGCCACATGTCTAGTTTAAAAAATCGATATTTCCGGTTGATATTTTGGCACTTTTTAATAAATTATTATAAATTATTAAATAAACAAAATTAAGTTTTAATTTCACATTTAAATTCTTTAGGAGTCAAAGTTTATAAAAAGCTTAACTATAAGGCAAAAAACAATTTTGTGGGTGACCCTATTGTAAGTCTTTCTCCACTACAGAAACGTAGATAAAGTTTCTTGACGACTAGGAGCTTTCAAATTGAAAAATTGTTAAATATACTTTCCCAAAAATAAATTCCTAATCTTTTTTGCAGTGCTGTTTTTTAATCCAATTTTAATTTGTAATTTTTCACCATCTCCGATTTCGCAAATTCCATGAATTGTGCAAATTAAGTTGTACTCAGCCAAGTTTTTGAATTGTTCACGTGAAAAATTAGTCTGTTACGAGATTTTTTAGAGAGTATGAAATTCACTAAAAATCAACATTCTTGTTAACACTGTAAAAAAGTATTATTTCAGAGCTAATATCAGGTATTTAAATACGACTAAGAAAACTGTCTCCAGTCATACTAAAATGAAGCCACTCGTGGAATTTTAGAGTCGTTGTTTCACATTGAAAATTATAACAACATAAAGTTATCATATTTTTAAAAAGGACACCAAAAATATGACACCGTTAAAAAAGAGATCTCTGATTTTTGCAGAGAATGTTTGATAATATTTCAAACAGGTACCGATAATAATTATGAGTAATTATTGTGAAGATTTTGTGATAATATATCACTAATAACATAATACTTTCCTGGACGTAGCAAAAAACGTTTGTTTATTTATAAATTACCAGCATATGAATGTTAGGGGTGCTTAAATAAAAAGTAAGTCCGAATCTCAACGTGCATTTTCGATGATTTTGTTCCTTGTGGGTCAAAAATGAACCACGTGAAAGGAGCAATAACTTGGTCTGTTTTTACAGAAAAATTAATTTTTCTCGAAAAAGGCAGATCATACCGCAAAATTATAGGGGATAAAGTTGCCTAAGACGAGCCCCCTTCCATATTTGCCGAAAAATTTTCGATTGTAAGGAACTTCAGAAGCAAAAGCGATTATTGACATCATAGTTTGATGTTTGCTTTACAAAGTTCATGCACTTAAAAGTTCAAAAAATGTTTAAAAAGCAATGAACTTTGATGTTGAAAAAAATATGCATTTGTCCCGTCTTAGGCAATACGGTATCCTAAGACGGGCCCCTTTTTAAAATAAAAAAAGGTGTGTAATTAAACACTAGAGATTGATAAATTATATTCGTAGCGTATTGTTTAAACATATTCTTTACAATTATGACATATTAGTTACGCAAAATACATTATAAAACGTAAAATAAACGTTTAATACGGTCTAACAGAAAATAAGTGTAAAAAAAGTTCAAGGACTAAATATTTGTAAAAAGTTATAAAATTTTAAATATTATTCATCTCAGATCAAGAATGCACTGATATAAATCGAGAAAGCAACATATTTTTAAAATTTTCTAATTCATGATGTAAAAGCATGAAGAGGTAAGGTCATTACCATCGGATACTGACAAGTAAAGCAGATTTCGCTTTTACCTAAATTTTTCTAGCCTTACCGGGGCTCGTCTTAGGAATTGTGCATGATCACAATTTTTTAAATAGTTTTATTAAACAGCATAAAAATTAATAAAACGTAAGTACCAATTGTAAAGTTTACAATATTATCTATCAAAGAAAAAAATAACTTACTCTTTCAAATAATTAGAAGTTATTAAATCACAACTTCTAAAACCGGTAAAAGTTCGTTCTCTAACGTACAAAAATAATTTTTCCTCTCTGTTTTTGTTAATTTACTCCCAGTGCAGAAAAAAACACTTTCAAAATAACTAGAGTTCTGCTGAGCACGTATTCGCATGCTTAAGTGATGACTATAATGTTTTCGTACAAAAATATTCACGGTGGCCCGTCTTAGGAGGGGGCTCGTTTTAGGCAACTTTCCCCTATACAGAATATAAAAGACGCGGCTCATTAAAATCATTTTTTGTCGTAATTATTTTTGTAATTATGCATACTTAGGGAGATATGCGAGGGAAATTGTTACAAAGTAGTGTGAATTATCCATCCCGCTTATTGAGAGGTCTTTAAGTATGCATAATTTATAAAGAGACTGATGATCCAAAAATACTCTTTTTAATAAGCCGCATCTTTTATATTCTGCATAATTTTCCGGTATGATCAGCTGTTTTCAAAAAGATTAATTTTTGTGTGAAAACAGACAAATTTACGATACGCGACCTCTAAATATTATCCGATTCATGTATCTTTCCCGTGCGGAAAATGCCTTTTTTAGCCTTATTTAAAAAAAGGCTCGTACCAGGCCCTGATAAGGTTGCCTGATTAAAAAATGTATATAACGGTCCTGGTCAGGTCCAAATAAGGCCCGGATAGGCTAGCCTTATTTTTAATTAAGGCAATCTGATAAAAGGCCGTATTGACGGCCCTGATCAGGTACGAATAAAGCCCGGATAGATTGCCCTTTTTATTAAGTAACGCAGTTTATTGAAACTTATCATAATAATGATAATGATTAATAGTCACTTTCGTAAAAAAAGGAGAAAATAGATTAATTCATGTTGAATTTTTTTCATCTAGTATATTAGATTTTTTTACAATAGTTTAACAATAATCTACAGTGCTCAGCTATGTAAAATGCTTGAAATAATAATATTGCAATTTCATCGCATTATTAATCATTATAAATAATAATTAATCATATTCTGATATCGTAAATTATTTATTATGTATTATGTTGAACAAATAATTATTTTATTCTAGCTTTAATAAATAATTTCGTATATTCATATATCTAACTCTCATAATGGTATGAATGATAAACCACGATTCATGGATAAAAGATTTGACACAAAAAGATTTGATTTAAAATTTGAAGATTTGAATCTTGCCGCCTTGGGCAAAAGTTCGGCTGTGGTGCGCCAGGGCACGCAACGATTTGCCTCTCTCGCAGTCGAAACGGCGCGTCGAGTGTTTAAGACAGGAGTCGAGGCGCCGAAAATCATACTTACTTGGCATAAATGCTATCGTGATAAAAAAGGTGGTTACTTTAGGGCGAGGCTCTTCTATTGCACTTACGGTCGAGCTGACTCTTTTGCTGCTGCGAGATATCCCTAATGTGGATATCTCGGTTGTATAATTTTTGTTAGTCACGACTGTGTACGCGCGCTGTATGGATACGGAAAATTTTATAATACTTGACAGAATTGAAAAAGATTTTAATATACATTATTGTACATAATAATATGTATTTTGATCAAACATCACCTTTGGAAGTCAGCATACATATTTTTATATTTATTTCATTCTCATTTGAAAAATAAGTAAGGGATTCGATACGAAATAATGACGGCCCTGCAAAGGACCTTAATTATTTCAAAGGTACAAAAAAGGCTGCCTGACATGGACCTTATAAGGTAGCCAATTACGGCCCTTTTAATTCCGAGCGTGACGGAACACCATAAGGGCCTGATAGGATTTACTTATCCGGACCTTAAATATAATACGGCAATCCTTTCAGGACCTTATAGTGCCCGGATTTAAATTTCCGCACGGGTTCCACGTGTTTCATTTTTAACCCAAAAGGAACAAAAAAATCGAGAATCAAAGTTGAGGTTCGGAATTCTTTCTTTTTATACCCCTTATAAATATTTTGATTTATAATTGATTATTATTAGTTTTTGCCTTATTTCGTTTGCGATAAAAACATGTCTTTGCATATTTATGGCGAATAGATCCCTTATTTTCATGGAAAAATGTAGATATTATGTTCTTCATTCAATTATTCTTTTGAGTTGATGGTAATCATATTTTTAAACATTTTTTTCGTGATAATATTAGTTTTTAATCTTTTTAGTACGACTTTGCAATCAATTTCGTTAGAACAACTTATAACTACTCAGTTATAACTCACAACTGTTTGTTTGTAGAAATTTGTACGAATACAGTATTTATTAATATATGCATACAATTTTTTAGTTGCATAATTTCCTACATGAAAATTTTTTCTGTGTCATCACCCTAGTAGAAATGTCCGTGGTATGCCGGAATTCACCACCGGCAGAGTACTGATTCAGTACTGACAGCCAGTACTGACCTCCGGAATCCTGCCAGTACTGGCAGAACGTTGGTCTGAAGACCGAATCAGTACCAGTTCGGTGGTAAATAAAAATTCTTATTTGTTAAAGAAATTCTTAAAAATGCTACTAGAATGTTTTCGAAGGATGAAAAATATCAAATCGTGGACAAGATTTTTTTCACTCAAAAATTGAAGTCCCTACATAAAAAAGCATGTTAAGAGTTCTAGAAAATCAAACTCTAAAAATAAAAATTATTAAAATGTTCTATATATATATATATATATAATTTATGGTAAAATATTTTTTAATCCCACTTTCTAAAGATCAAATCAAAGCGCGTCAACATAAGAGACCCGTGCGGAAAATGTCTTTTTAAGCCTTATTTGAAAAAAGGCTCGTACCAGGCCCTGATAAGGTTGCCTGATTTAAAAATGTATATAACGGCCCTGATCAGGTCCAAATAAGGCCCGGATAGGCTAGCCTTATTTTTAATTAAGGCAATCTGATAAAAGGCCGTATTTACGACCCTGATCAGGTAAGAATAAGGCCCGGATAGATTGCCCTTGTTATTCAGTAACGCAGTTTATTGAAACTTTTCATAATAATGATAATGATTAATAGTCGCTTTCGTAAAAAAAGGAGAAAAACATTAATTCATGTTGATTTTTTTTCATCTAGTATATTAGATTTTGTTACAATAGTTTAACAATAATCTACGGTGCTCAGCTACGTAAAATGCTTGAAATAATAATATTGCAATTTCATCGCATTATTAATCACTATAAATAATAATTAATCAAATTCTGATATCGTAAATTATTTATTATGTATTATGTTGAACAATAATTTTTATTCTAGCTTTAATAAATAAGTTTGTATATTCATATATCTAACTCTCATAATGGTATGAACGATAAACCACGATTCATGGATAAAAGATTTGACATAAAAAGATTTGATTTAAAATTTGAAGATTTGAATCTTACCGCCTTGGGCAAAAGTTCGGCTGTGGTGCGCCAGGGCGCGCAACGATTTGCCTCTCTCGCAGTCGAAACGGCGCGCCGAGTGTTTAAGACAGGAGTCGAGGCGTCGAAAATCATACTTACTTGGCATAAATGCTACCGTGATCAACAAGATGGTTACTGCAGGGCGAGGCTCTTCTATTGCACTATGGTCGAGCTGACCCTTGCTGCTGCGAGATATCCGAATGTGGATATCTCGGACGTATAATTTTTGTTAGTCGCGACTGTGTACGCGGGCTGTACGGATACGGTAATGATATTGAGACTTCACATTATATTCCTACGATATCCCTGGGACAATACAGAACATAATTAGAATCAAATGGGATATCGCGCAATATTCTATTGCTATAAGGAGCTATTTATATGCCAGTAGTGTGCCAGTAGTGTGCCAGTACTGATAGTCAGTACTGAGTCAGTACTGGACAAGCTCCGAAAATCAGTACTGGACAGCGTTACAAGCCAGTACTGGCCCAGAACTGGCCCAGTACTGGGAGTCAGTACTGCCAGACCGGCAGTCAGTACTGGGTCAGTACTGCGCCGTTCGTACATTTCTACTAGGGCATTAACATAGATGTACCCACAAACGAAGTATTTTGAACAAACTGAATACGATAGTAATTTTCTCTGAAGAATACGTCAAAAGTGGTCAAGTTCGGGAGGCCATAACTTATGACCCATTGGGGTTTGGTCATTGTTTTTGTAGAATGACTCGAAATCGTGTATACTCTAATTAAAATCTAGAATATTTTTTTGGTAAAATTGACAGGTTCTAAAGTTCAGATATTAACTTCAGAATTGGGGTTTTAGTCTCCTTTTTGAAAAAAGCGGGGTTCTTTGGGGACTTATAACTCTGCGCCTATTACTGAAAGAAGGTTCTTTTTTTATCTTTCTCAGAATTTTCTCAAGTTTACGAAAGCAGTCTACGAAAACACGATTTTTGGAAAATTTTTCAAAAACCTTTTCGGGACGCGTCGTAGTCATGTTTGGCAGAGATGAGGTGGGAGATTGCCGATCCCATACATTCAGTTTCGAGTGATTCTCCGCAGTGCCCCCTCTCGAAGTAAGCTTTTGCGAACTAAAATCAAAGCGCCCCCAATCGAAGTAGCCAGTTTAGGAACTAAAATAGACAATAGACGCTCCTACTTGAGTGGTCAGGCAGGGCGACATTTTTCCAGTTTGATAATGTCGGTAGAGAAGATCAGATTGGGTAATTTTAGTTCCTAAACTGGCTACTTCGATTGGGGGCGCTTTGATTGAAACATTGTCATAAAAGAATCCTGGAAGCAGAGAT
>CAKNYM010020177.1:7791-27155 GCA_932195095.1 Andricus curvator
TTTACAAAATTTGTGTCGTACTTATTCTCAAATCGTGAGATTAAACAGACATGTTTCCGTCTACAAGGATGAATTTTTCGATGTAATATTTTAACCACATAAACCACATTTATGCGCCTGGAAAGGAGCAATTCGCCACCGGGAAAGTACCCACGGTGAACCGAAAACGGGTGCTCCGAATTTAAACAGAACAGCAGGATATTATAGTGTTGGGAATGTACAATTAGAGATATCTAATACATTAGGGATATCTAATACCAGCTAAAACCAGTTAGAACTAGTAAACACTTAATGGGCATAAAAAATAGGCGATAGTATATAAGCTACGAAATTTGTAAAACCATTAGAACATTCTTGTAACCAAAAGGCTGCAGGTCGTAATGCCGGTCAGTCTAATCAAGTACTGTATCTCTTTTTGAAATTAATAAAATACGCTCTGAGGTGTTAACCTCAGAGTTCCAAAATTTTATCATATTGAATTTCTCAAATTCAACATTGGTGGCAGCGGTGGGATCTGCCAAACAACGGTCCTTTTTGAAGATTCAGAATTGCAGTTGGAGTTTTCCATAACATTAAGTGAAAACCAACAGTCCCATCTACCTACGATCTTACGATCATCTGAGAGTCATCTCAAAGTAACTTTGGTTACTACAACAACTTGAACGAGGCCCACAAGCAGGTGGAAGAGGCTTGTCAAACAGGACAGTAAGCCCTACCGAGTCCAGAAGGCAGCAAAGGGAACCAGCCCTCGATAATCTGCAAGACCAAGTCCAGAAGACAGCAAAGGGAACCAGCCCTCGATAATCTGCAAGAACCGCAAATCCAGTAGCAACTACAAAAAGGAATCAACGCAGCATCAAGAGAATCAACACTCTACGAGAAAGCAGCATCGTACAAGAGAGCAACGTAAGTTAAAAGAGATAAGAAGAAAAATTTAAAAGAAATCGAATCACTAAGAGATTAAACTTGAGACTAATGTAAAATCAGAGTTAATTTCACATTAGCCCGGGCGAAATCTCTTGATTCGGGTAAAGTAACGCTCCATCTGCCCAGGTGTTACTTTTCCTTAATAAAATCAAAACACTACATTTTAATCTGTGCATTGTAGTAGAACGATGCAGCGAATTAATCTGTATTAAATACACTTTCCGGAATTTAAAAATTTCTTACCTTGTAACGCGACACACTGGCGTGGAATTCATATAGAGAGAGTAGGGAAACATTGACAGTAGAATCAGACTCTTCACCCCCTTCTACTATTACTGACATACTTGACGATAACAAATTCCACACAGCAATGTCTACGTCAAGAGCACAAAGTCCAGTAGAGAGGGACATACTTCAAGAAATTGTAAGGAAACTTGAAAGAATGGAATTAAGACTAAATGCTTTAGAAGAACCAAGAAGATATGATGGAGACCTTATGACGGAGGAGGAAGATAACTTGGATTCAGACCATGAGGAATTAAGCAATGAAGTAGAATACGATTTTACAAAGACAAGTAAAATGATCCCTGATTTCACAGGAGTAGGATTAGAAAACTTTATTCACCTGGTCAAGATTGCTAAGAAAAAGACAAAGAAAAGTGAGAGACTTACTTTATTACATACAATTATAGCACAAAAATTAAAGGAAAAAGCAGCAAACACGATTCGCGTAGACGGAACAAAAACATTTGCCGAATTATTCGACAGATTAAGAACACTTTTCGGTGAACGAGAGAGCTTAATGTGCATAATGGGAAATACGTAGAGCCTCGAGTCATTTGTTGGACGATTCATGACTATTCAAGATAAGATGAGGCAGTATATCGACAACATGAACGCGGAGTTATCTGAGATCCTAATTAGAAATGATATCGAATCAATTACAGGAGTCAGCACATTTTTGAAAAATATTAGAGAAGAATTCGAAATAAGAATCAGAGCCCAAAAACCGAAAACTCTGAATGAAGCGTTTAATATGGCTTCAGAGGTAAACATCATTTTAAAAGAAAAGCGGAGATTAGCAAATAAAGTAACAACGAATCAGCCTATAAAAAGAGAATTAAGGCCAAGATTTGGAAATAAAAACACATCTCAAAGAACACCAAATCAAAATTCAACTCTTAAATGCAATCATTGTTTAAATACGGGTCATTTAGAAAAAGATTGTAGAGGAAAATTACGAGGATTGCCTCCGAGGCAAAGAAATTTTCAAGTATCAGCCCCGAACAGTCGTCCACCAGACCGATCGCAGCTGAACGACGATTACTTCACCTTACAGAAAGAAGAGAGACAGGAATACAACCAACACCTCGAAGCAGAAGATTACAGCCAATACCTAGAGAACGACGAAGACGCGACACGCCGATTGTGGTTTTAAAATTCAACCAGCTAAAGGCATGTGAATGTGTCATAGACACAGGTAGTAATGTGTCTATTGTCAAAGAAAGCTCATTAAAAGGAACAAATCTACAAAGATATGCACCTCATAATGTACTTACGATTGGAAATTCCCCAATAAAGTTCGAATACGCAGTAAAGTTAACTACCTTTGGTACGGAATCGGTATTTCAAGTAATAAGAGAAGACGATTCATTTAAGGAACCTATTTTATTAGGAATGAATTTTCTATACGATCAGAAATTTTCGGTTGATCTTGACAAAGGTACTATGAAAATAGATCCAAAAATATTACATCTCCAACCATCGAAGAAATCAAAGGACATGATTTGTTTTGTGAATTTTAAGGAAGACATTTCGGTAATCACAAGATTGGGAAAGGATCGTAAACCCATCTTACCGGAAAATACTGCTACTATTGATAATTTTTACGAAGTTGAAGAAGCAAGATGGAATGAAATGGTTAAATATAATAAAGATAACAATTGTAACATCAAAAAACAGACAGAAAAAAGAATTAACGAATTATTAGAAAAAACGAGATTAAAACATATAAATGAAGGGAGACAAGAAGTGGAGACATTATTAAAAGAATATCACGATATCTTCCCTCTAAACGACGATCCTGCACCAATTACAAGATTAGCAACTCATGAAATAAGAACAACGGATGAAAGCCCAGTAAATACAAAAAATTATAAATACCTCCCAATTAAACAAGATGAAATGATTCGACAAGTTAAGGAACTTTTATCAAAAGGAATTGTAAGGGAAAGTATTTCTCCTTATAATTCCCCGATTCTTTTGGTCCCAAAGAAAATGGACGCAAGCGGTCAGAAAAAATGGAGACTAGTAGTGGATTACAGAAAATAAATGAAAAAACGATATTAGACAAATATCCTCCACCAAACATAGACGAAATTATTGAGCAACTTGGCAATGCTAAATATTTCTCTTGTCTGGATTTAGCAGCCGGATTCCACCAAATTCCTATGCATAAAGACAGTATAGAGAAAACTGCATTTAGCACAAGAGACGGGCATTACGAATACACTACTATGACATTCGGTTTGAAAAATGCCCCTCCTACTTTCCAAAGAATGATAAATAATGGATTACGAGGATTAATAGGAAAGGGAACCTTTGCATATATAGATGATATCATAATATATGGAAAAACCCTTAAAGAACACAACGAAAACTTACGAATTTCTGAGACCAGAACTTTCATATTTAGGTCACATAATTACAACAGAAGGGATCAAACCAAACCCAGAAAGAATTGAAAAAGTAAAAAATTATCCCAGACCTAGGAATCCCAAAGAAATAAAACAATTTTTAGGGCTGATAGGATATTACAGAAAATTTATTAAGAATTTCTCAAAAACAGCCAAGCCTTTAACACAACTATTAAAGAAAGAAAGAGATTTTAATTGGACGAAGAAGGAAAATGATTCATTCGAATCAATGAAAAAAGCATTGACTACATCCCCAATATTAAAATATCCCAACTGGAATGAAGAATTCATCCTCACAACAGATGCATCGAACGAAGGAATAGGTGCAGTGTTATCTCAGGGAAAGATTGGGCTAGATAAATCCATTGCATTTGCATCAAGAACCCTGAATAAAGCTGAAGAAAATTATACAACGACTGAGAAAGAATTACTGGCCATAGTATGGGCAGTGAAACATTTTAGATACTTTCTTTATGGTAGGAAATTTAAAATAGTAACCGACCACAAACTTTTAGTTTGGCTATTTAATGTAAAAGACCCTACAAGTCCACTGCTAAGATGGAGAATGAAACTTGAAGAATATGACTACGAGGTAGTTTATAAGAAAGGCATAATGAACACTAATGCCGATGCCTTATCAAGAATACCACAAGACAAAGTCATGATAACACAAGAAGAAATGGACAAAATAATTGAGGTTGTAATTAGGAAACCAGACCCTGAAGAAATACGAACCCTGACTAAGGAATTAGAAGAGGAAATACAAAAGGATAGGGAAATTCACTTTATAACATCTTCTCGATTTGAAACAAATGAAATTAAATGTTTACAACCAAGAATGACAAAAAAGGAATTCAATGAAAAAACGAAAGAAATTAGAAATACAATTTATAATTGGAAAATTATTATACATGGTAGTCCAGTAATATCAGCGAAACAAGAGATTGTCAAAAAATTAAGAGAAATTAATCCTAACGTACAAATTGAATGGATAACGGAACAAGTAGACACAAAAAAGTTAGATAGACCCCAGGGAATAGCTGAAGTTGAAATAGGAGAAGAAATCGAGGAAGAATTAGAAAATATAGCTCAGGAAGGCAATGCGAAATTAGATAAAGTCATAAAATTAATTACTGCAGCAAAACCCATATTAAATGGATATTTTAATATGGCTAACGCAACACCGGTTGGAGAATTAACCAGAATTCTGAAACCAATTAAAGATAAGAGATTTAATTGGATAATAAAAGCATACGGTTTAAAAAACAAAATAAAATAAGATCGAATAGATAGAATTATACGAAAATTCGGAACCAACACTAAAGTAATATGGATATTAAATCAAATGATAATTAGGAATGAACACGGTCCTACAAGAATTAAAGAAATATGGATAACAAATCAAGAATATGAAGAAGATAAGAGAATAAAAATTTCACCACAAGAGACAGAAGAAAATCTAACTAAATTCCTTGAAAAACAACTAAACGAACATACTATTAGAATATTTTACGAAGAATTACAAGAAAAAGAAATCAAAAGACTTTTGGTAAAATCATGGAACGAAGAAAATCAAACTATATACCTGACAAAAATAATTGAGAACACGAACAAGAACGAAATTATAAGAGAAGCTCATGAAGGAATATTATGTGGTCATAACGGAAAAGACATTACTGTTCGACGAATTAGAAATATCACTAATTGGCCAAATATCACTAAAGACGTAGAAGAATTCATAGAAAATTGTATTATTTGTCAAAAATACAAATGGGGACAGATGGACAGCTCATACACCGAACCAGATATACCAGAAGCTCCCAACGATAAGATAAGTATTGACCTTATGGGCCCTTTTAAAGCCACCAGTCAAGGAAACGAATACATCGTCGTAATTCAAGATTATCTGACAAGATATATCTCATTGGAGGCTATTAGGACCAAAGAAACTAAAAATGTAATAAAGGCCGTATGGAATGGATGGTTAAAACAAAATGGAAAACCTAAGGAAATATTAAGAGACAATGGAACCGAATTTACTTCAGAAGATTTTAAACAACTAACAAAAGATTTAAGAATTAAGCATACTTTTACAACTAGCCATCATCCACAGAGTAATGGAAAAAACGAAAGGTCACATAAGAAAATTGTAGAGTACATCTCAATGCATGCATGTGATTTAGAAGACTGGGATGAAACTCTGGATAAAGCAACTATAACTTATAACATGACTTTCAATCGGATAATTGGATATACCACTTACGAATTACATTTTGGACGAAAGGCAAGAGAAATATATGAAGAAGAAGAAGAAAAACGATATTACGAAAAATTGGAACGACAGAAATTACTAAATGAAAATAAATTAGAAGAAGCCCGAAGAAAAATAAAAGAAGCCCAAGAAATACAATCAAAACCCCTGAAAGAAAAACATTTTAAGCCAGGTGACAAAGTATTACAGAAAAATCATAGGTATACTAAGGGTAGTGAAAAATGGTTAGGCCCTTATGAAATTAAAGAAGTAGGGCAAACTCATTGCACTTTATTAAATAACAGTAAAATACACAAAGATGATTTAAAAATCTTTGTTACAGATGAAGATCATATTAATAACATGGATAATTCTCATAATGACAACAGTGAACCTCAGCCAGGCACAAGTAACACTAACAGAAATTAAAGGAAATTTATACAGAGAAGAATTAGGAAAAGCAATTGTATATGACAACGAATGGACAATTATAATCGGAATAAATTTAACTAATACTCATGAAAGAATGAATACAATAAACAGAATAAAAGAATTTCTATCCTTCAACTGCAATGAATGTATCTTTAAACCAACAATCCTTAGCATAACGGCACAAATAAATAGACTAAAAACTAAGGAAATCATATTACACAATATTATGGGTAAACAACTGTTTAAAAGAGGTTTGTTAAATATAATAGGAGATGCCTCTAAAATGCTTTTTGGTACTCTTTCACAGAATGATTTAGAAGGAATAAATAAAGAACTAGACCATCTTTACGAAAATGATAATAAAATATCAAATGTTTTAACAAATCATACAAAAATACTGAAATTAATACTTGATAATTCATCTCAAGATTTTAGAGGAGTAAATTCAAGATTAGTAATTGAAAATCAAGCAATGAGAAACTTATCAAGAGCAAGTGACGAAAATAGAAGAAATATTATTCTTCAGGACAAAATCACGCTAATTAATACATTCATCATGGAACTTAATGAGGACATAAATACAGCCTTAAATGCAATTAACTTAGAAAAACATGGAATTATAGAATCAACTCTAGTCACGCCAAAAATAGTTAAAGAAACCATTAAGGAATTTGAAAAGGAACATAACACCCGATATCATTACGAAGGATCGGAAATAAATTATCAACGAATAATCGATTCTAGTGAAATCAGCATATTTACTAAACAAGATACTTTAGTATATATATTAAAAGTACCTCTACTGAACCAAGATGAATTAACCATTGAATGTATAATCCCTATCCCACATAAGAAGAAGGATAATGTTTTTTATAATAAAATAGTAGACCATGAATATATGCTAACAGGAAAATATCACTATGTGCCTATAGAAAAGGAACAATTAAAAGAATGTAAGGATCTGAGCACGTTTAAAATCCGCAAGAGAAGCGAACCTAATTATATCATCTATCAACAAGATACTTGCGATTCAAGCACCATAAGTAAAACCTCAAAAGGAAAATGCAAAGAAGTCATCTTTTTACTCCAAGAAGAAACTTATATACCAATTGAACACGGATATATAGCCATATACACGACTGATACTAGAACTGACATATTTTGTAACTCTAGGAAAGATAGAGACTCTAGAACTCTACAACCAGGTACATACATTTTAAAAGGAAATAAATGTAAATATGTGACTTCAAGGGTAACATTAAGTTTATATTCAGACATAGGAAATACAGCTAGATATTTTGTAAATAACATTTCATACACCGACAATTTATCAAACATAGATTTACTAAAACCACGATTAATAACTCTACCCAATATTGTAGATTAGAATAGTTTCAAAGAATCTTCCATAAGCTTAGATAATGCAGAACTACAATTGCAATCATTACAAGTAGGTCGACGAAATCAAACTTGGAAAGAAGTCACGCTAGAATGGTTAAAAAACTTAGGATATCTCTCTATTGGACTTATCAGTTTCTTGGTATTATATAAAATAGGATTATTTAACGCTCTAATAGATCTAACGAAAAGAATGTTTGGAAATTGTTACAATAATTGTAGTTTCGGCAATCATGCACCAACTCAACAGCAAGAGTTTCGGGAAATGATACGAATTATTGACACCGATATTAGAATTAAAACTCGTAAAAGGAAACCTGTATCTAGCTATTAACTCGAAATTATAAGTTCATTAAAATTTCTACGATAAAGCACACTCTAAGAGGGGAGGTGTTGGGAATGTACAATTAGAGATATCTAATACATTAGGGATATCTAATACCAGCTAAAACCAGTTAGAACTAGTAAACACTTATTGGGCATACAAAATAGGCGATAGTATATAAGCTACGAAATTTGTAAAACCATTACAACATTCTTGCAACCAAAAGGCTGCAGGTCGTAATGCCGGTCAGTCTAATCAAGTACTGTATCTCTTTTTGAAATTAATAAAATACGCTCTGAGGTGTTAACCTCAGAGTTCCAAAATTTTATCATATTGAATTTCTCAAATTCAACAATAGCGTGAAGTTTTCCGAAGATACTTGAACCCAGGGGTTCGGTCGTTACTCATCCGACCTTCTTATTGTTAGAGCGTTACACGATTCAAGCCGGTTGAACGAAATTGATAATTATTAAAATATAATAAAATTGAATTTTAATATGCTGCATTAGGTTTATTACATAATGACGAGACGATTAAAAAAAGATAGAAAAAAATCGCTTAACCCGTTCAATTTCTGTTGGGAGTTTTGGTATTTTTTCATTTTATTTAAGATTACCTTCAATATTGAGAATATTGACCGATTTTCCTAATCCTTTTTTTTCATTTTTGTTTCAAATTTTTTCAAATTTTCAAATTTTATCAGCTAATAAAAATTTCATCGATCCATGTTTTGCGCAATTTTAGATATTGTAACAGTATTCATTGTCGGCGGGTGATTTACTTTGGTCTTTATCGAAAGACAAAAGCAGATTCGAGGAGATCAGATAATTGCACATCGGAGTAATTAATTAATTACTCAATTGATGATTAATCAATTCATTATTGCTTCCTCATAGAGGGAGATTTGTAATTACCTAAATTTTCGAATATACTTTTTTGACATATTTTGATATAATTCGACCCCAGCAGCTCGAAAATAAAGTTTTTAAAAAATGTCCGTGTGTGGGTATGTGTGTGTAACTTTTTTCGGTTCACCATACCTCGAAAAGTAAAAGAGCTATGATCATGAAATTTTGATAAAGTGTAGCTCGGATTGATATCCAGGTCTGATAGGTACTTTGTACTTTCATAAAATATCTTGAATTATGTTGTTAAAAAATAATTTTTTTTTGTTGAAACTCGTTTTTTTTGTTAAAAATTAATTTTGCACACTGAAAATGTAATTTAAATTTTTTGTTGAATATTCATACTTTTTCATATTTAGGATAATAATAAAATAAATTAAAATTGAAATTTTTTTTCATTTTAAATTAAAATTGAATTTTTTTTTACCTTTTTCGTTGAAAGTTTGTTAAAAATTCGTCTTTTTTGGTAGAAAATTAATCTTTTTGCTTGAAATTTATTCTTTTTTGGTTAAAAATGCAACTATTTGGTTAAAAATTAATCTTTTTTACTTAATAAATCAACTATTTTGTTGAAAATGCGTCTATTTGGCTGAATTAAACTATTTTTTATTTAAGATTAACATCTTTTTTGTTTGAAATATCAACTATTACATGTTTCGTTGAGAATTCATTAGCTCTTTGGGTTGAAAATTAGACTATAGTTTAAACTTTTATACTTTTTAATACTTTTTATACTTTTCTTTATACTTTATGCTTTTAACTTACTATAATAAGTTAAAAGCTGAAAATCCATTTTTTTTGTAGAAAATTAATCTTTTGAGTTGAAAATTCATCTTTGTAGGTTGAAATGCAACTATTAATTTGAAAATGTAAATATTGTGTTGAAATATAAACTTTTCAGAATAAAACGTCAACTATCTTCTAAAAATGTCGTCTTCTTTAGCTCAATAATTCATCTATTTTGGCATAAACTTCTACTATTTCGACGAAAATTAACTTTTTTGTTTTGAAAATTCAACCGTTTCGTTGAAAGTTCATCTTATAGCTTGAGAATTGCACTAGTTAGTTGAAAATAAAATTGTTTTTCGTTGAAGTTTAATCTTTTTTGTTTAAAAATTCAACCACTTTTGCTTGAAAATGTATCTTTGTAGGTTCAAAATCCAATTATTTAGTTAAAAATACAACTATTTTGTTGAAAATTCTCTTATTTTTCTGGATATTTCAACTATTTGGTTCTAAATGCAACTGTATGGTTGAAACATAATTTCAGTTGTTTCACAGACATTTGAGATAGATTGCAGAGCGCACAAACATTTCAATTATTTCACAAAGATTTAAAATATTTCGCAAAGATTTGACATACATTTCACATTGTTTTTTCGAATACCCTAAATATACTTCTTTAGTAAAATACACTCTAAATTTAAATCAGTCAAAATTTGACTGATTCAATCAATCAAGCATGTTTTGACTGACAAATCAGTCGTTTTGACTGGAAAAACAGTCGTTTTGACTGATGAATCAGTCAATATTGGTGACTGATTCAATCAGTCACTCAAAATGACTGATTCTCAGTCAATAAAAGTGACTGATTGGTCAGTCATTTTCTAAGTGACAAGTAAATCAGTCATTTTATGTTAGAATAAAGTAAGGAGTGGTGTTTGCTATACGAAAATAATTATAAATTACGTGAATAATACACTTTTAAAATACTTATATTAATAATTTAATTTTTATTAAATATTAACGATAACGAACCATTTCTTAATTGAGTATCAACAAATAATTAATATAAATAATAATTTATATCTAATTTTTCTATATTATTCTTATTATTAAAATTTCACGTTACTAATTTTGTATATAATTATAATATTACATCATAAAAATGTTTTATTATAAAGAATATATATATATAAGATTATATTCGTCAAAATTAACCAAGTGTACGGTTAAAAAATTTGTTATCAAACATATAACCCAAATACAGGGGCTACAATTTTCCGAAGAATTTTCACATTTTTGTAACCCGCCAATTTTCAAGTAATATAATAATTTTTGCTACAGTGTCGCGTGGTGGCAGACTGTCGCCCTTGCCTCCATCAAACAATAGTACGTTGCTACCTAATGACATTTCTACCTGCACACAGGTACATTTTCTTGTATTTGCGGCTCATCCATGGAAATATACCTGGATTATTTTCGCACTTGAAGCTTCACTATTCCGTATCTTTCAAAAGGGACAGTTCTTGAGTTCATGACTCATTTGGGAACATACGAATCCAAATCGTTTCAGTTCGAATTTCCTCTTCTAAGTGTAAAGTTCGTGTCGTTGTGCAAAGTGAAAATTTATCGTGGAAGAGTAACTTTTTTATGATTGGACTGTTTTTGTAGCAGTGGTGTATTTTACGGTGTTAATATATAAACAAAAAAGGTAAGCCTAAATCTTCCATTATTTGAAACATGAAATTTTATTGTTAGCAGTTTTGGAGTTTTCTTATTTCGCAATTCTTTGAAATGCCTGAATTAATATAAATAAATTCTTTGAAATTGCATTACAATATTAGAAAACCTCTTGAAATCCCGTGAATTCAAATATATGTTAATTGAATTTCTTGAAATCCTTTGCATTTCATTAAAATGCCTTCATGGGTGCACCTAAAATCCTTTAAGATTACTGAAATCATTTGAAATTTTATAAAAGTCCGTCGTAATCCATTAAAATCCTTTGAAATATTTAGAAATCCTTTGAAATCTTTGAAACTACCTTAGCTCAACTCGATAAACTGAAAAAATTTTGAAAGAATTTGTGGTAGTGGAAGTTTTGGACCAAAGCAGGATCGTAGATCGTAAGGATTTATTTACTTATAGCATAATTTGCCTCATGCTGTATACATTTAATAAATTTTGGTATATTTTTTAGATAATTTGAAGGCTCTACTGGTTTTACCCGAGATGTTGCCCACGACAAATTTCACGAAAAAAGGAACCAAAAGGGTAAAACTTTAAACATTGATTGCAGATTATAAATATTTGAGTTTAAAAAATGATTTGAAGATTTATTCTTATTTTTTCTTTACGCAGGCCCGAGTTGAGGAAAATGTTTCAAATGGGACACCAGGTTGTGAGATTCCGAAAAAAGATCTCATACGATTTGTTAAGGTAAGAATTTTCTTTTAAAATGCAGAAGTGAAAATATAGTTTGAATGTATAGTTATACACATCATTACAACTTTTTTTTTATTTTCAGAGCGAAATAAACGTCGATGAGTTTATTCAAAACCTGTCGAAAACAACTCAAGGCAGGATCCAGCCTTACATTTTATGTATTCAGTCGGAGGCTGGAGATAAATATTTTATAATTGCAGACAGCCACAAAGTAGAAATAGCCGACAATGGATCTCCCCTAGCAGCGTTTGATACCCTTTTTAAGTTACACTACGTTACTAATGTTTGCTACGCGAATTCACTGAAGTTTTTTTATAACTTTATAGAGTCCTATTTATATAAAGTGCCTAATACAAAGTCTGAAAATTCAGTAACAACTCTAAACATTTTACTCTCCAATATTGAATAAATTATTATATTATTAGTACTTAAGTTCTTTATGTACAGGGAGTTAACATGCGGGGTCGACAGAGTTTGAATAAATATATGTATATAAACGGAAATTATTTGTATATTAATATTCTTAATTGAATTCCTCCATTTTATAAAATAATTATAATAAGGCATAAATGACTGTTTCAATCGATCAAAAGTGACTGGTTTGATCAATGAAAGGTACAGTTTATATCAGTCAAAATGACTGATCAAATCAATCGAAATGAGTGATTTAAACAGTCAAAGTTACAGTTCAAATCAGTCAAAATGACTGATTACATCAGTCAGAATGACTGCTTACATCAGTCAAACTGACTGATCAAATCAGTCAAAATGACTGATTTGGTCAGTCACTCAAAATGACTGATTCAAAAAGTCATTTTTGACTGATTTGTCAGTCGTCGAATCCGCACTGTTTGAATCAGTCAAAATTGACTGGCAATCAGTCATTTTTGACTGATTCAAATTTAGAGTGTACGTTCGTCTTTCGTTTTCTTCTGATGCAGAAAATGCATAATCTCGGACGGTCTTCCTATTTTCCCGGATTTTCCCAAACACGTGTTTTCCGATCGTTTTACTGCTATGAAACCCTTGCACCTTTGTCCTCTTACCGCTATATTTTCTCACGGAGTAATAAAACTTTTTCGCCCATGGCTCGCTTGGCGAACGATTTCGGTACGTTCTCACTCCTTTGCAACCAAATATTTACAAATTGACAAATATTTACAACTTTACAAGCAAATAATTGAAATATCCAGAAGAATAAGCGAATTTTCAACAAAACAGTTGTATTTTTAACTAAATAATTGAATTTTGAACCTAGAAAGATACATTTTCAAGCAAAAGTGGTTGAATTTTTAAACAAAAAAGATTAAACTTCAACGAAAAACAATTTTATTTTCAACTAACTAGTGCAATTCTCAAGCTATAAGATGAACTTTCAACGAAATGGTTGAATTTTCAAAACAAAAAAGTTAATTTTCGTCGAAATAGTTGAAGTTTATGCCAAAATAGATGAATTATTAAGCTAAAGAAGACGAAATTTGTAGAAGGTAGCTGACGTTTTAACCTGAAAAGTTTATATTTCAACACAATATTTACATTTTCAAATTATTAGTTGCATTTCAACCTACAAAGATGAATTTTCAACTCAAAAGATTAATTTTCTACAAAAAAAGTGCATTTTCAACTTTTATAACAATTTTGTGAGGCTCTTCACTTGGGGTGATCGCCAGAGAGATTGATCAGCAACCTGGGTCGGAGCAGTGTTGCGGAATAAACGTGTCATTTAAATAAATAACACGGGAATTCCAGATCAATCTAAAATATCTATACCTAACACTTATATATCTATCTACCTTATACCTATTACCTATACATATACCTATATACCCTCCATACACACTACTATTTTCCAACCGAGCAATTCACGCCTACCCCCAAAGGGAAATGGCTTAATGGTATAATATAGTAAGTTAAAAGCATAAAGTATAAAGAAAAGTATAAAATGTATAAAAAAGTATAAAAGTTGAAACTATAGTTTAATTTTCAACCCAAAGAGCTGATGAATTCTCAACGAAACATGTAATAGTTGATATTTCAAACAAAAAAGATGTTAATCTTAAATAAAAAATAGTTTAATTCAACCAAATAGACAAATTTTCAACAAAATAGTTGATTTATTAAGTAAAAAAGATTAAATTTTAACCAAATAGTTGCATTTTTAACCGAAAAAGAATACATTTCAAGCAAGAAGATTAATTTTCTACCAAAAAAGACGAATTTTGAACAAACTTTCAACGGAAAAGGTAAAATAATTTTCAATTTTAATTTAAAATGAAGAAAAATACTTAAATTTTGATTTACTTTATTATTATACTAAATATGAAAAAGTATGAATATTCAACAAAAAATTGAAATTACATTTTCAGTGTACAAAATTAATTTTTAACAAAAAAAAAACGAGTTTCAACAGAAAAAAATTATTTTTTAACAACATAATTCAAGATATCTTCTTATGAAAGTACAAAGTACCTATCAGGCCTGGATATCAATCCGAGCTACACTTTATCAAAATTTCATGTTCATAGCTCTTTTACTTTTCGAGATATGGTGAACAGAAAAAAGTTACACACACCCACACATACACACACACGGACATTTTTTAAAAACTTTATTTTCGAGCTGCTGGGGTCGAATTATATCAAAATATGTGTGGTGAGCCCACCCTTGTAGCTATTTACTACAAGAAACTATCCACCTAGAAACACTACCCGAAGCGGGTAGTGTCACGCCTACCCTGAAAGGGAAATGGCTTAATGGTATATATATATATTTTTTTTTTCCGGACAGCAGTCTCCGTTGCGCACTCGAGGCCTGACATTGTTCTCCAAGACTTCGAGAAACGAACTATATTCGTGATCGAATTCTCGGCTCCGTCCGAATACAACATCACTGCAAAGGAGAAAGAAAAAGAGGAGAGGTATCAAGACCTTAAAAGAGAGCTACAACGACTGTACCCAAAATATTCGATACAAGTAATTGTCTTTGTGATAGGTGCTCTCGGAGGTGCGAAACTATCACTGGTTCGTAACCTTAAAGCCATACCCGCGTGCCAAAAATATGCCAAGGCACTTGCGAGATGGATGCAGAAAGCTGTCATCCTTGGGTCGCTTCGTGTCCTCAAGACACACAAGCGTTTCGCCGGCCTGTCGTTGTGATTTCGTCGTTGCCTATGACCACCCATATCACAGTTGTGAGACGTGGTCATAAGTGTGATTTACCGCGGTGCTACTGGGGGCTATTGACATTTTTTGGATGGCAGTTTCTCTTAGTGGGATCCTGCGGTGGTTGTTTAACTTTTTTTTTAAATATATATGTCAAAAAAGTATATTCGAAAATTTAGGCAATTACAAATCTCCCTCTATGAGGAAGCAATAATGAATTGTTTAATCATCAATTGAGTAATTAATTAATTAATCCGATGTGCAATTATCTGATCTCCTCGAATCTGCTTCTGTCTTTCGATAAAGACCAAAGTAAATCACCCGCCGACAATGAATACTGTTACAATATCTAAAATTGCGCAAAACATGGATCGATGAAATTTTTATTAGCTGATAAAATTTGAAAAAAAAATGAAAAAAAAGGATTAGGAAAATCGGTCAATATTCTCAATATTGAAGGTAATCTAATTAAATAAAATGAAAAAATACCAAAACTCCCAACAGAAATTGAAGGGGTTAACCGATTTTTTCCTATCTTTTTTGAATCGTCTCGTAATTATGTAATGAACCTAATGCAGCATATTAAAATTCAATTTCATTATATTATAATAATTATCAATTTCATTCAACCGGCTCGAATCGTGTAACGCTCTAACAATAGGAAGGTCGGATGAGTTACCACCGACCCCCTGGGTTAAAGTATCTTCGAAAAACTTCACGCTATAATATCCTGTTGTTCTGTTTAAATTCGTAGCGCCTGTTTTCGGTTTACCGTGGGTACTTTCCAGTGGCGGATTGCTCCTTTCCAGGCGCATAAATGAAGCACATTTTCGATTAATTGAAAAAAAAACAAGATCATTTTTCAAAAAAAGGAGACTGACTTGTGTATTATGCCATTGAGATTATGTGGTTAAAATATTACATCGAAAAATTCATCCTTGTAGGCGGAAACATATCAAATGTAATACATGGGCTAAAAATCAAGCCTGAGAGAGATCTGTGAGAGACAATTTAAAAAAAAAGTTGATGTCAATTTTTGTAAAAATATCTATAGTTTTTTTGCAGGTATTATGTGAGTTTTAATTAGTGTACAAAAGATGGAGAAAGAATAAGGAAAAAGTAAGAGGTTGGTTTTGGTTGACTTCTTCCTTTTTCTCCCTCTTTCTTCCTTTGTTATGTATTTGTCTCTAGTGAGCCGAAAAGGGGGTAGTTTTTTTTAAATAGAGACACTAAACTCATGATTCGTTCCAATCTGCAGGGTTTGCTTATGAATATTTTAAGAGTTCTTTTAACTGAGGCAAAATCATTTTTACCTCAATTTCTTGAAAGAAATCTTTTTATTTCAATTTTTGTGAAAAGAATCTTTTAAATATTAGCAATATTAGAAATGTATAAATTTTTAGATTGTTTATTTTCCTATTTGGGATATGTAATAATCTTAATAGATTGGTTCAGAATCAACTACAAAAAAAATTTATTTAAGTATAAACTTTGCACAAATTCAAATTTTTAAGTTTCTGATGCAATAACAATGCGATGGAAAAATATTAACAATTTTGTTGATATAAACAGCAGTATGAAATTTTGTAATTATTTTGAATATTTCTAAGTGACTTTTGTCTGTATAAACAAATAATATAAACAAATTCAGTGTTTAAGCAATTTTTCAAAGTTTGAGTTACTTTTTTTAGAAAATTGGTTTCAAACGGTTTATCAGTGATATTCTGAAGCAGTACATTGACATTTTATGATGTGATTTTTATAAACAAACGGCATAAACAAATTCTCTCTTTGTACAATTTTTAAAAGTTTGAGGTACTTTTTTGGAAATTTGTTTCAGTTGGTTTGCCAGTGATATTCCGAAGCAGTATATTGTCATTTTATGAGAAATGTGATTGTTATAAATAATAAATGGCATAATGAAATTCGCTCTTTGTGAAATTTTTCAAAGTTGAAGGTACTTTTCTGGAAATTTGTTTCAATTAGTTTACCAGTGATATTCCAAAGCAATACATTGTCATTTTATGAGAAATGTGATTGTTGTGAACAAATGGCATAAACAAAGTCGCTGTTTGTACAGTTTTTCAAAGTTGGAGGTACTTTTTTGGAAATTTGTTTAAATTGGTTTACTAGTGATATTCCGCATCAGTACATTACATTTTATGAAGAATGGAATTGTTTTAAACAAATGACATAAACAAATTCGCTGTTTGTGCAATTTTTTTAAGGTTTTAGGCACTTTTGTTGGAAATTTGTTTCCATTAATTTACCAGTGATATTCCGAAACACTAAATTGACATTTTATGAAGAATTTGATTGTTATGAAAAAATTTGCAATGTATGTCAATTAAAAGATGTGCATGTTCTAGATATAGCAGAATGTGATGATCACAGAAAAACTTGATCGACTTTGAATGAAAAAGAAAAAGAGCTCCTAGAGCAGAAATATAAGAAGTTCAGCCAAAAAGGATTCGAAAGAGAGACCCTGTTACGATTCTGCACATAACTTTTAATCGACCAACATTTCGAATTTGCAACAATCACATTTTTCAAAAAATGTCAATGTACATGACTTCAAGTTGGATTAAAGAAAAAAATCACTGTATTAATATTAAAAATCATTACAAAATCTTAGACTGCTGTTTATAACAATAAACTTTTTATTAACAAATTATTAATTTGTTTTAAACTCTCAATTCGTATTTTGCGAATCTGCATTTATAGATTATACATTTATGTCAGCAGGCCTGAGATTGTAAAAAAATAGATGGATAGGCACTAGGTATGTCACTAGGAAGGGGAGGGATATATATATATATATATATATATATATATGTTGTGGGCAAAGCCCGGAGTGCGGGCAAACCTAGGATTGACCGGTCGTTTCGCAGATTGCCCGAGCGGTGTCGGGCAATGTACGAAACTCTGCTTTACTTCGGGCTTTGTCCGAGGCTTCCTTGGTCAATCTGCGGAGTGCCTCCTTCGCAATATATATATATATATATTGTAACCGCCGATTTAATAGCTTAGTTATCTAAGGATTTAATTTCTAAATCAGAGAAAAATGTAATGGATGAAAAGGGGTTTCTCATGGAGAAAGGATAAAGTTCCAAATAAAATCAAAATCTTTTTATTCAACTATGCCAAAGGCGTAAAATTTTCGCTCTTGCAAAGAGCTCTTGCATCTCCAGCGCAACTAGCCCGAGCGACAAGTTCACGCCTTTGGTTTAAAAAAAATTTGGGATCGTTTATGGGGGCCACATGCCGCCACCGTAAAATCGTCCTTTATAACAGCAATAGGGATCCATTACATTTTAACCAAAAAAATGAAATTTAATAATAAACAAAGTATAATTAATAGAAATATTTTGAAAAAGCCATTTTATAATTCAATTTTTATGAAAATTATTCCGCTTTATTACAAGTCTCTACGACTATTAGAAGCTGCAAACGAGACTTTGTTCATTATTGTTTACAGCGCAAAGAGTTATCATTGGATTTTAAACTAGCTGATGCTACTTGTTTAATGAGGCTTTGCATTATCCATGTACAAATTTCCACAAGATTTTATTAAAAATTGCTAAAGGTATCTACAGCACGTCAAAGTATGTACATTCTAAAATGCGCATTAAATTGTTGAATATGAACATTACAATAACATTTTCTTTATGAAAGTGGAAGTACACCCAAAAAGGAATATCTTTTATCTCTTGAAATTTCTTGATAAAATTGTTTCCTACAAAGAAAACCAGCTTTATATTTTGGCTCTGAATTTTTTTATTTCTTTAATCGATATATATATATATATATACCATTAAACCATTTCCCTTTCAGGGTAGGCGTGACACTACCCGATTCGGGTAGTGTTTCTAGGTTTTTCTTGTAGTTATAAATAACTACAAGTGTGGGCTCACCACACCCACGATGTGCCAACAGCACTCATGTCAGTATTCTTGAATGGACACCCATCCAAGTACTAACCGCGTCCAACGCTGCTTAACTTCAGTGATCTGACGAGAACTGGGTTTTTCAGCGTGGTATGGCCGTAGAACGTAGGCTCTAGAACGTGGGATTTTTCGGCCCCCACCACGTTCCCATCTG